>PVJH01002892.1:0-155144 GCA_004026705.1 Nesogale talazaci
CTCTCTCTCTCTCTCTCTCTCTCTCTCTCATTCTCTCAACTGAGGTGAGAGTGAATGAAAGAACTACAAAAATACAATGCCATGATAAATCATAGACTTGAGATAGATAGCGAAACTCTTTGCTGTAGGTTATAGGAATATTGGAAAAGGAACTTAAATGCTCTTCAGTGTGGGACAAATCAGTTAGAGAGAAGTGAACATGGACATGGAGGAGATCTTCAGTGCCTGTAACTTCCCATAGAGAGCAGAGGAGGGGTTGGTGCAAATGGGTATGATTAGTGACAAGGAAAGACAAAGGAGAGAATTTAGGGCCTGGAGGGGGAGAGGGTCAGTAGAGGGGTGGTTGGGAGTTGAGGGGGTATCAGAGGGAGATGATGGTGAGAATATGGAGGAGGCATTACTGGGGGCACAGGCGATTCAAGGGGCTCGGGGAAAGATGAGGGGGGAATACTGTCAGAGGACCAATTAAGAGAGTTTGAGTAAGACAAGTTGAGGAGCATGACAGGAGTACAGAGAGAGACAGAACCATAGAAGGAAGAAAGTTTGGACTTAGGGAACCTTAGACCATTTGCATTATTTAATTTATATTAGAGCTAAAGTGAATTGCAGTAAAAAAAACAAGATGTTTGGGCCAGATGTCTGGCATTAAACCAAGGGTTGAGAGATTAGTGAGGAGACACCCTATAGGTGTGGAAGAGTCTGGCTTGGAATTTTGGTTTCCCATGCTGCAGGGTTCTTGGAAGAGATGGAGCAAGACAATCAACATCCTGAGTATTCAACTGGGCCTCTGGAATAGGAGAGGGGGAAGGCTGGCTTCTGGAAAAGGAGCAGAGAGAATCAGACAACCCCGAATATCTCCGACCTTTCGATGAAGGGAGGGGGGCTCAGCAGCCTCTCAACTCCCTGGCTGATGGAGAAGCTCTGACATGGGCCCAGAGTTTAGCAGAAATGAATGGATAGCGCCCCTGGTGGAAAAACCTAGCAGCAAGGGACATTGGCCAAAACAGCAGAGAAGAAATTTAGTCAGCTATTCATTCATAGATATGATAGATGGCAACTGAAAGATCCCAGTCTGAGGGAAGGGGCAATGGGGGAAAGAGGGCCACTGCACTCCCTCAAGGGCAGGAGGGGGCATGTCAAGACCCCTCTTACTCCTCCCAAACTCTGGCACCAAATGAGATGTAAACTGAGGCATGAGGACCAACAAGAGAATAAAAGTTAAGAGACTGTAACAGTTCTTTATTTGAAAAGAAGCTACTGGACGAGGTTCTGTGGTCTAGCAAGTAGACCCAGGCAAGTCGTGCCCAGTGAGGAGAGTGGTAGACTTTTTAAGGAGAGGCCAAGGAGGGTCCCTTTGAAGAGGGGAAGGGGCTGGGTAGTTTCCAGTGCTGCCATGTTTTTTCCTTAGTCCAAATGTGCAGTAATTGTAGGTGAGGACGAAAGACAGTTATTCTCAGAGCCAGTTCCTAGAATTGTGCATCAGCTCCATTCCCTGTTATGTGCAGGGTGAAGGGTTGAGGCCCTGACAGACTGTCCCTGACCCAACAGTAAGCCCTTGCATGTCTTATTTTGTTCTTTTATTTTACCTTTCAATTATACAACCACCCCTTGGACCCGTTTGGTTTGGAGGAGGCTGGACCCCACAACGAGAGAGCATACATCTGTTCGAGTTCTGTCTCTTACTTCTTTGGTGTATGTGCCCAACAATAATGCTGCTGGATGACACAATAACTGTGAGCTACGTTCCCAGCTGATTTAGCTAGAGTTTTATTACTTTCCATCAAGGCTGTCCATGTTTACAAGTCCACCAACAGTGTAAAAGAATTCCAGTTTCTCCACTTCCTCTCCAGCGTTTGTGGTTTTCTGGTTTTGTTTATTTGCTTGTTTTTAATTGAGCTATCATTGTAGGTGTAAGGTGCTATTTCTTTATAGTTCTAAGTTGTATTTCTCTGATGGCCTGTGATCCTGATGTCATTTTTGGTGAACTGTCTGTTCATGGGGGGTTTTTTTGGTCCACTTTTTAATTGGGTCATTTACTATTCTCTTATCGAAGTATTGTAGAGTTCTATAGATTTTGATAATTAGACCTTGATCCCTTTTGTCATTGATGAAAATACATTTCCCAGTATATGGGCTTCTGATAAAGTTGTCTGATGTGCAAAAGGGGTTGGGAAAGCAAAAGTCCACCAAAAGATATTAGTACCGAATATGAAAGTTGCCATGGCCACAAAAGTGATGGCCTTGTCAGCAACCTCCACAGAGACCTACCGCTCCTCTAGTTTGATGTCAATGGTGTTGCACCACCCCCCCCAAAAAAAATTCAGTATCTTATTTTTTTTACCTATTTATAATTTGCTCTAGTTTTTGTTATTCTGTTTTCTTTTGGATTGAGGGCTCTTTGTGTTTTATAGTGTTGCTGGGGTGAATATGATTTTTATAGGAATTCTCTGTAGGAAATCTCTAGTTGGTCAACCTATAGAGACAGTCATCCGATTAATAGCTCCTTGGGGTTATGATGTAGCAGTCCTGGTGGTGTAGCAGTTACTCATTGGTCTGCTATCTGAAAGGTCAGCAGTTCAAAACCGTCAACAGCTCCTCGGAGAAAGATAAGGTTTTCAACTTCTAGAAAGTCCACAGGTGCAATTCTACCCAGATCCAGAGGGTTGAATTCAGTTGGAAAGACTCAAGAGCACTGGGTTTGTTGTAATCTCAGAGGGCTCGCTCAATGGAAGTTGAGAGAAAATTGTCAGGGAGGGACTCAGAAATGAAGGAAATGATCTCAAATGGATTATGATAATGATGGCAAAACCTTTAACATCTATGTAAAACATTGGATTGTATGGTACAATAATTAGATAGCAATAAAAAGTTTGAAACTAGAGTCGCAAAATCAGTCACTGGAAACTCTCGGAAGCTCAGTTCTACTCTGACAGATAGTCACCTTCAAGCTGAGTCTATTTGATGGCATGAAAGAAAGCTTTTAATCTTCCTTTTATCTTTCTATAAATTTAACCAATCTGTAGTTTAAAGTACAAATCATAGAGAACCATCCTTAAAGCCACATTTTAAGAATCAAATATATGCTCCATCCTTAAAAGCTGTGTAGCATCCCTATGTTATTTTCTTTGCCCTAAAAGAGGAATATTAATACTTCACTTGATTTCGTCTTTAGAAATTAGTGAGTAAATTTATGCCAAGAGCTTATAGCAGTCAGTGCCTGGCATATAATAAGGATTTGGTAAATGTTATGTTTATTATTTAAAATGAGTAGGTTCAATTTTTAAGTACACAGGTGTCTTCTAACATTTGGACTAGTTTTATTTAAATTTAAATGCCTTCCAATATTGTGACAAATAATAAATAGAACAATACATGCACCTCATCTAATCATCCTGGGTTATTTCCTCCTATTCACTCATTCAATATACTTCCATCCAGTCAACTCATAGTGCCACTATAGCATAGGGTGGAGTTGCCCCAATGAGTTTCCAGGACTCTGTACAGAGTAGAAAGCCTCCTTTTACTCCTGTGGAGCCACTGGTGACTTCAAACTGCTGACCTGGCTGTTAGCAGCCCGAGGGCATGACTATACCACCAGGACTCTCCTATCCATCCCACCCCCCATTAGCTGTCACCTGCTAAAACACAGGAAGCGTATCGAAGATTCTCAGTATGTAACTAAGCTTGTTTCAGATAGGTGTGAGGGGTGGGAAAAGAGTATCTCTTTTTTTGTATTCTTTCTTTTTATTTTTTATCTTTGTATTTTATTTCTTCTTTACTAATTGGGATTTAATACATATATCATCTCATTCCATTGTTCAGTCACACCCAGTAAAATTGTACAATTGCTACCACAGTTTCCAGAAATTCTTTTTCTACATGAACTCCTTGACATCATCTCCCTTTTACCCCGCCCTTTTACCACTGTACTCCCTTCCCCCTAAAATCCTTATACTACTTGCTGTTCTAATAAGTTTATCAATCCTGAATTTCATAGATTGAAAAATAGAAAAGTAGATAACACAACTTCAAGAGGGTGATCTCCAATGACATGGCACCTCAGAGATACATCCTAATATGAACAGGCAAAAAATATACTGAAAAATTTTGAAACTCAATCAGATCCAGCATACATCATAGGAGGGATCTACTGACAAAGTTTTAACTGTTCAAGTCATATATGTGCCTTTTTTTGTCCTGTACTTGTCTCTCCCAAGCTCTCTAGTGGCCCCTTTCTTTTAATCCCTCATGTTTAGTTTGGGGGAGTTCTCTGGGGGCTTATTTTCTATATAGTTCCATAAATGAACATTGGAGTCCCACTGTCATCCATAGCCTTCTGTACAGTGGACTCTCACAGTAAAGACTCTGATACTAACCCCTTCATCGATTTCAGATCATAGAGTTGCGATCCTTCAGTCACCGATGATGGTGTGCTTCTTTCCTGTGGACTTAGTTGACCTCTCACTTCGGTGGCTGCTTGTTTGGAGACGAGCCTTTTCTTGAGATAATACTGAACCAGGTGTCGACAAAGCTGGCTTGAACTCTCTGTTCCCAGCTAACCTGCGGTCCTGTATAAACCATGTTCCTTCTCTGGTCCACAATTTTCTTCTGTTGTTTTTGTGAAAATGAATGTAAGTGCTCTGTCAGGTTCCTTTTAGTTCTGAAAGCCCATCCCATTCCATGGAATTCAAGGAACACTCAATTTAAGGAAGAATATTTGGATGGACATCTGAATAGATATATAGGAAGGTGAAACCATTTTCTCACTTTGACCTGACCTCTTTCATAGACACAATGTCTTTGTAAAAATTATCGGGTGCACCATGAGGCATATTTATTTTAACTCATTTGCCAAACATGAGGAAATATACTACCTACTGACAAGCTGATCAATATTTTAGACAGGTGCTCACAACATGGGGTCCAGGGCTTGGCCATCTTTACAAGTGGGTCAAAAACAAGTCAAGTAGAGGAATTGTCATCCCGCCTCAACTCTCTATTATTTGTTTCTGATTGTAGAAGAGGGATAGCATCTCAGGAGAACTTGGAAATAGGCAATGCAGCTCTGGCTCATTGGTTTCTAGGGAATTGGGTGAAATAGCTTTGCCTTACTCAAGGATTCTTTCTCTGATCCCCTCCCCCTTCTTTCTGCTTGGATTATATTAGCCCCATGAATAATTAGCAATTAGCAGCATGCAATTTATTCTGTGTTAATGGCACTAGATTTATTTGGGCTCAGAAATATGTGGCTTTATTTTTGTAACATTTTAATTTCATGGTTGGATATTAAAACTGTAAATTATAAATTAGAAAAAAATTAATGGAAGTCTCAATTAATGATGCTTTTGGAAACACTATAGGCAATTAGGATTAATTCAGTCTACCCTACTTAGAGGAACCCTGCCTTCCCTACTTTTCACTTTTTAATATATGCCCTCATTTATACCACCTTCCCATAAAGCTGAAAATTCTCTAATTTAATCCATTTTAGTAAGCATTCATCAGGAAGTTGATGATACCCACCTACAAATTGAAGCAACTAATTTGCATTATACCCCCTTGTTGAAATAGTCCCTGGTTTTTGCCTAGGAGCCCTGGTGAATAGTGGTTATGAGTTGGACAGCAGTCCTCGGAGTCAGTATTTGAAATTCCCGGCAGCTCCACAGGAGAACATTCTCTTTGAACTTTATCATAAAAAGTTACAGTCTCAGAAATCTGCTAGGAGTCCATATGAATCTCCATTGACTAGATGGCAGTGAGTTTGTGTTGTTGGTTTGTTGTTGCCTGTTCCCTTTTTAAAATATCTTCTTCATAACTCATGGCTAAGTCAAGATGACTACTCAAGTCCTGGGCTTGAGATCTTTTGAGTGACAGCTCCTGTGTAATTGGTGTTCCTCACCAGTGACTGAACCCCAGTGGTCAGTTGAGATCTGGAAGTTACAAAGAGGGTTTTAAGGTTTTTTACATTCTGAAAACCATACCTTCAAAGGAAACAAAAAGTGGTCATTTGAGCCACACTCTCTAGTTAGATGGAGACTCAAAATATGCCCCACCTTAATCCTGCCACATTAACATAGCAGATCACTCTTTCCATAATGGAATTATAAGTACAAGAATGCCGCAACAACTCACTGACATAAATTATACAATTTATAATACATCATAAAACAGAGGATTATGGCTAGAAGGGTCTGATTAAATAATTAACTATATTTCAGTGAGAAATTTACATATATATGAGAGAAACCTAATGGCCAATAGCACCCAATGCAGATTAATTTATGAGAACAGGATGAAATAGCTGTACGTACCAATCTTCCTTTACCTAGACTAATCAATAGCCATTAAATTAATTAGATTTGATTAAATTAGAGCACATTAAACCCAATTAAACTCAACTAAATAATTTCATTGGTGTAGAGGACTATCCACTGAACTGTTGACCACAATGTTAACAGGCTGAACTCCTCAGTTACTCAGTGGGAGAAAGATGAGGTTGTCTGTGGCTGTGAAGATTTGAACTCTTGGAAAAACAGCAACTGTAAAAAAGGAAGAAAGAAAGAAAGAAAGAAAGAAAGAAAGAAAGAAAGAAAGAAAGAGCAACTGTTTTAGTCTGTTTTATAGACTTGCTGTGAGTTGGTATCAACTTAGTGGCAGTGAGTTTTGTTTTGTTTTATTTTATTTTTAAACACAAAATCTGAAAAAAATAAATAAATCATGGTTCTAATGTTACATCTTAAGCAATAAACTTCTTCAAAGAAAATATAATAGCAAAGTTTTGGAACATAGTATTTTTTCTTTTCAATGATAACTTATAAAACACACTGAAACATAAGCAACAGAGAACAAAATAGATAACCAGGTCCTAATAAAATTAGTAATTTAATTTCAACAAAAGAATAAAGAGACAAACTACAGACTTGGAAATATGCACAGGGATAAGATAACTTATAAAAGAATAATACCTAAGTTTTGTACAGATTGCTTTTAATTTAACAATACAAAAAAGTAAGTCAGACATTAAGCAAACTTAATTGTAGTAGATTATTTGTGTTCATACATTCTTAAATTATTTCCATTTAAGAAAAAAAACTGAAAAAAATGTTCTAAAATTTATTGTTGAGATGATTGTACAACTCTTCTTAATATAATTGAGCTCATTGTAAGATGTGTTAATTGTATGCCAATAAAATGGTTTTAAAAAATTAAATAAAAGAGCAAACAATGATTCACCAAAGAAGATATTCACATGACCAACACATACATGAAAAGGTGCTCAAAATCAGTGCCAGGAGGGAAAGTCACAACAAGATGCCATTTCACTCCAACTAGCATTGTAGGCTACACACTGATGTACTAGCCGCGAAGTCCGAAGTTCAAATCCACAAGCCCCTCTGAAGGAGAAAAATGAGAATGTCTGCTTCAGTAAAGATGACAATTCTCAGAAACCCAAGGGAGCAGGCCTGCTCTGTCCTATAGGGCTTCTAAGCATCAAGGTTGCTGTGGCGGTCATGTGCTTATATTAATTTCATGATTGAGATGTAGGGGTGGAGTCTAGCCTGTTAATCTGGAGACAGCCTTGGAATAGCCAATGAGGCCTCCTTGTGGGCATGGCTTTCTCCTGAGACTTGTAGGAAATTTCACAATATTCCCCTGATGGAGATGAGAAGCTATCTCCCCACTTGTTGGGAGTTAGTCTCTGAGACGATGAACTACTGACAAGACAGGATGGCAGTGTCCAACGAGCTGGAGGTGCCGGAGAAGCCACACGGCCTTGCCCTGATGGAGCCAGACCTCTGAAGTTGGCGAAGCCACATGGAGACCCCTGCCAGTCTGAGTTGCCTCTACCACCACTGGATGCTGTTGATGAACCCTGAGCCCTGGAAGCGAGGAGCCATGAGGGGACCCTTGCCAGCGGCTGGACTCTGCACCCACTGACCTGTGACATCATGAGTTGGAAGGAGACATTATAGACTGGTGTCGCGCATATGGGCTAATATTGGACTTATGACTTTGAACTGGACTGTGTTGGGATGCTTTCTCAATGTTCCATTCCTCTTCTATATAAACCATTCCCTTATATCCATATGTGTGTCTATGAGTTTGTTTCTCTAGTCTACCCAGACTGACACGGTTGCCTAAAGGTCTAAGATTAAAAGAAATCAAAAAAAGAAATGGGAGGAGATGTGGAACAAGTGGAACCCTCGAATGCTTGTGGGAGTGCAAAATGGTACATTTGGCTAAACAATAGTCTGAGAGATCATCCCAAAATTATAAAGATGGTGGTTTTATAAATCAGTAATCCCACTCCTAAGAATATGAGGGTAAATTTTAAAATGTTGCTACTTGGTTCCCAATACATATGTGTCTGATTGTATTTCAAATAAAGCAGGTTTGAAATATGTATCTTAGCTAAATGAATCACTAACAATAATTTCTCTCACTCATACTTTTAAAATTTTTTTCAATGTTTTAATTGGGGGCTCTTACAGCTCTTATAACATTCAATACATCATTTCTATCAAGCATATTTGTACACATGTTGCTATATTCATTTCCAAATATTTTGTACTTGAGCCTTTGGCATAAACTCCTCTTTCCACCTTCTTTTTTTTAATAAATCATTTTGTTGGGGGCTCTTACAACTCCCATCACGATCCACATGTACATCAATTGTATGCAAGTCACATTTGTATACTTGTTGCCATCATCACTCTCAAAACATCCTACCTCCACTTAGGCCCCCAGTACCACCTCCCCATATTTCCCTTCCCTACCCCCAAACTCCTCCCCCACAATGATAATAATTTACAAATTGTTATTACTTTTTCGTATCATTCACTGTCCAATGTGTCACTTCACTCACTTTCCTGTTGTCCATGCCCCAGAGAGAAAGTTATATGTAGGTCCCTCAAATTTGTTCCCCCTTTCTATTACACTATCCCTCCACCCTCCCAGTATCACCCACCACTAGTCCTGAGGGATCATCTACCCTAAATTCCCCATGTTTCTGGCTCCAGTGTACATCCTCTTATCTAGCTGGATTTTTCTGGTAGAATTAGGATCATGAGAGTGGGTGCGAGGAAGCACATGGGTACTTTCATAAAAGAGGCCCATGCTGAGAAGATCTGCTGGGCCAATTCAATGGTGGATTTTCTTTGGAATCCCGATGGGATACTTTTGATGCATTTTCTTGAACGACTCAGGATGATCACAGGAGCTTATCAGGGAGGGATTTTAAGGACATAGACATTCTAATTGTGGAGAAAATGACCAGAAAAGGTGTACCAAGGAGTCTTTTTCAACCATGAGGATGTGTTGGCTCTTTCTTTAAGGGCTGTTAGAGATGTTCCATGAGCATTTTGTTGAAAAACTTTACCCACTCTGCCATGCAGGTTTGATTTTGGCCCTGGGGATTGCTTCTCCTCCTCCACTCTAAATCAAGGAATTTGGTTCAAGTCCTTTGAAGACACCCTGCTGTTGTGATGTGGTGGAAATCAAGGAGCACAGGATTCTGTCCAGATGGATTAGAGTGACGGGAATACTACCTTCAGTAGTTTTTAGATCTAGATGAAGGATTCACTAACTGAAACAGTAGGTTCAACTGTAAGTTGATATTTTCTTTAATAAAGATTTCTATGACTTTGTGGTAATACTTAAAAAAGCCCTATTTACCCATGTATACAGTAGGGTTCAATAGGTATATGCATACTTATGTTCATTTCAGCACTGTTCACAATAGCAAAAATATAATGACATCCTAGGTGCCCATGGATGGATGGATGGATGGATACATAAATTGTCGGCAAAAAAATGAGTTCCCAACACATCCTAGAATGTGGTTAACCTGGAGAACACTATGATAAGAGTTCATCTCACAGACTTTGGGCATATTGTCAGGAGACCCTGTTCCTAGAGAAGGATATCATGCGTGGTTGAGGAGCAGAGGAACGAAGTGGCGCAGGGGCTGCAAGAACCGGCTCAAGCAGGGAACATTTGTGAGCATGGCACGGGACCAAGGAACATTTCAAACTGCTGTGCTCAGATAGGGGGCTCAGCGAGGGGGCGGAACCAACTTGATGACCCCTAAGGACAATTGTACTGCTGGTTATTGATGAGCGAGGCTGAATGATTGGGGGAGTAGTCACTCGTTAGCAGTCCCTTTTTGTCCCTACAAATTCAAAAGGTGGCCTTGAAGCTGGAAGAAGTTTGAACAGCGTGCCTGATGAACCCATGGCTAACAGTTCGATTCCAACTTAAAGGACAACATAGAATTCTTCCCATGAAGTTTTCAAGACTGTTATCTTTATGAAAATAGAGTGTCACATCTTTCTCCCATGGTGTGGCAGCAGGGTCAAGCTGTTTGTCTTTCTATTAACTGCGTCATTCCTCACAACTGAATTACCAGGACTCCTGTGACCACTATGACATGTCAGTAAGCTGTACCTAGGGAAAGGGAGTCGATGGGAAAATGCTAGGTTTCACGTGGCTTTTTAATGATAGCAAAAACCATAAAGGGAGGGGGGGTGATGTTGATACTAATTAACTGTCACTAAATATTAATTAATGATCACCTTGTAGGCTTGATTCTCTTACTTGGGAAACTAAAGATCTCATGGGCAAGCTAGTAAAAAGGCATAATATTATTGTTAACATTTCTGTTCTTCCACCCAGTATAATGAGAAGATTGGAGGCCAGGGAGACTAAATAAGAGGAAGTGAAGTAACAAGGACAGAAATAATGAGGATATTAAGAATATAGCCAAATGGCATCGATTATTATGTCTAAAAACTGTGGAATAGGAGCAGGTTTTGCTGCATATATTTTTCACAAAAATGAAATTAATGTAAAAGGAAAAGGAAATAAATTCAATTCCTTAATTATGCAAGGCACATTTTAAGGGCTTAACAGCAACCTTGTAACCAGTGACTATTGAATAGAGTAATGGAGATATGAAACTCTCATAAAAAAGAGAGAGAGAGAGAGCTGAGCCCCAGTGGCATAGTGGTTGTGTGTGGGACTGCGGCCCACAGGGTTGGCACTTCAAATCCAGCAGCAGCTCTCCAGGAGCAAGGCTGAGTTTCCTACCCCCACCAAAGCAATGATGCCCCCAAAATTAATTAATTAATTAAAATTAAAACTAAACATTTGCAATCATGCTTGTATCACAGATCAGTGTTTCAAAGAAAGTGTGGTAATTGAAGGATTTTATACCAACATGCATTTATGTAGGGGTAGACTCCTAACTGTCAATGAGGTCACAGCTTCTTGATGCTCCCTGACAGTTGTGGCCACTTTTTAAGAAAAAACCTCCGATGTCTCTCTCTGCCCCCCCCCCAACCTTCCTGCCAAACCCTGAGAGTTGTTAGCACCTGTCATTTTCCCTGGATTTCGGATACACTCAGCTCTGTACCCACTGTCAAGGGTCGCCCTGCCCCTCTTTTCACTTTTGTACTTCATTGGCTTGCCCCTAAAATCTGCTGAAGCAGACTCTGGCTAGTATTGAACTTACAGACTTGAGTTGGGATGGGATGGGCTGTCTTCCTAATATAAAATTCTTTCTTGATCTAAACATTATATATATATATATATATATATATATATATATATATATATATATATGTGTGTGTGTGTGTGTGTGTGTGTGTGTGTGACTGGTTTTCTTTCCCTAGACAAACCAGTCTAAAACAGAAAAGAACATCTATAAATTACCTCTGTGCATGGGAATACAAAACTGTGTTCTGAAATGATGAATTTAAACCAATATCGATTCAAGTAAAATGAAAATGTTCTATCAATGACATTTTTTAGTCTTAGAATCCTAAGAAAGTACTCAATGTATTTCATACTCTTGTGTTTCAAGTTTGGTCCAAGATTTCCAGAAATGTTTAAGGCACATTTGTTCGCGCGACTACCTCGGTCTTCTAACTGAAAATGAGATAACTAGTGCTAAAAATATTAAATATAATATATTTATATCAACATGATATAGCAGGTCTATGTGACAAGAAAATCCAGGCCATCTTTCAAAAGTAGAAGGCCATTTTTTTTTGCTTTCTAAAAAGGGGGGAAATTTGGAGCTGCAAGGGAAGAAGAACAACTTCTAGAACACACTTTGCTGTCCATAAAGTAGGAAGAAAGGTGATAATAATAGCCCTTGGGACTCCTTTTCAGTATGTTTACATGCCTAGATTCTAAGAAGGAAAATCTCCTTCTCTCTAATTACTGCTGAAAGTCTTAAAAATAACATTATTTCAGAGTTAGTCTGAGTATTCATGTTGAATATATTGGGGGGTGGAGAAAAGAACTTGGTTTTAATCTATATAACTCAGTCACTGCTAAAAATGAGTTAGCAGAGACAAAACTATAAATATAGATCATTGAAGGAAGAATAATTATTATTACTTTGAAGAGGTAAAATACATTCTTATAGAACCAAATAAAAACTTAAGTCAGAAGTTAAATCATAGCTTCTAAATTTATCTGTTCTCTGTCAAGCAAGAGAAATGATCTAAACAATCTTAGACTTACGATTTAGCTATAAATGGGAGGAATAAAGCAACATATTATTCTTGTAATATCAGTGATCTTTAACTTGGCTCTTCAAAGGAACTCACTAAAATTTTAGAAGAATAAATTCCTCCCTGTTCTTTGAACCAATATTGCATACATCTTCCCCAAATATTCTTCCCTGTCTTCCCTTGAATAGTATTTTCCTAACACTCTACTTTATCTATTTGAATTCTATTCATTTTTTATATTTCAGATCAATTCTTGCCCCCCACATGCTGAAATCTGCTCCCCTGACCATCCTAAATACCTCAGATAGTTCATACTATAGGTAGTTATCAAAGGTGATCTTGTAGCTATTTTTTTCTATTGTCTTCAAGACCATTTAAATATTTCATTATATTTTAACTTTCAAAATCTAGTAGCCTTATCTCTATGAAAGAAAGACAGGGCTTTCTACTCCCATAAAGGGTTAAGTTCTTGCAGCCCCACACAGGAAGTTCTGCCCTGTCCTATAGAGTCAGAATTGACTAGAAGGGAGTGAGTGTGGTCTTGGTTTTGTCTCTTTATCTCAGGAGAAGAAATTATAAGAGAGAATCAACCAGTAAAAGAAAAAAAGATGGATATGGTAGTGTTAGAGTCTTGGAAACAAAGAGACAGGTAAAATTAAATTAAAGATGCAGGAGAAAAACAAAAAATAGACCTAATAGAGAGCATATAAGTTTGGAAATCTGGCCACTGTATCCATATTCTGATCACTGTACTCATATTCTGATTCTACTTCTTCTTGTTGAGTCAAAAGGAGTAAGATCCTTCATATCTTGGTGCTCTTCTCATCTGTAAAAAGGCCAAAACAGAGCGAGCTGAGAATTTGGCTGGGAAGATGAAATGAGGTAATCTGAACAAAAAACAAGAGATGGCGTCTCTTATATAACACCTTAAGATATAAAATATCACACCTTCTATCTGTTGATTCTAGTTTCATTACTTTTCATTATAGGAGAAGCATTAGTTATTCTCAGTATACATCCATTCCCTCTGTGCTTCACAATCTAGGAAATCCAAAGGAAAAATAAAGCACAAAACCGCAAGAAGAAAATAATAATAATAATAATAAAAGATTAAAAATTAAAAACAAGAAAGAAAAGAACACCATCGATATTTCTAAATCTACAGAAAAACGTTCTGTCATGGAACAAGCAAGAACTAGTCCTCTACTTGAAAACAAAGATGAAATGTCTGGGGGAAGGGAAAATAGGTTAATAGAAATAGAACAGCCAGAACAGAAATAATGAGAGTCTTCACACAGTCAGAAGAATATAGCCAATTCCACTGAGCAACTCCAACTGAAACTTAATAGGAACCCAAACAGCTACACAACTATTCAGCTAAAACACTATAAGGCATTTTTTATTTTTAGAAAAGATATCTATATCATAGATATAAACAACCTATAAACAACATTTGTTTTGTCATGAAAGATGATTCGATAAGTGTAACCTCCCCTTTATTTAATTTTTCTACATAGCTAGACTCTAAATGCTTAGCTGAAAATGATAATACATTTTACTTTATCTATAGCTCACCAGATGCTGTATAGTGCTTGTTCTATAGAAGAAACTCAGTAGGCAATTTTTGGATTAAATAATGGAAATTCTACGGGCTACGTAGCTCACTGAAAGTGGTTAAAAAAGAAGTGGGGGGGCCTCAGGTGAAAGAGAATGCTTTGAAAATGATGGTGGCAGTCAAGGTGCTTGACACACTGGAGGAATGTATGAATTATAATAAGAGATGTAAGAGCCCCCAATAAAAGTATTTAAAAAGAAAAAGTGGTAAAGATCTTCTACTTTTTGTTGTCTATTTTTTAAAGTACATAATTAATTCTCTTCACATAAATGACTGTGAAGTGCTAAGTCTTTTTCTTTCTTTTTTGTTTTGTTTTTGTTTACTGGTTGTTTTTTTTTTTTTTTTTTTTTGCTTTTACAGAAGACAGCCTTGAAGCTACAGCTCGGGGTTAGGGGCCCGTCTGTTTAGAGCACACAAGAGCACACTAAGAAAGGAGAGAGAAAGAGATAGTGGAACATAGCCTGGTTGTTATAAGAATGATATCCCTGCACAGAGCAGCCAGTGAACAGAGAGGACTATAGGGCGAGCCACACCAGACGACACCACACCACACTGACCCATACTGCTACAGGGGACAGAATTGGAAACATGATGTGGTTGCTAAGCCTGGTCTGACCCCACTACACCAGGTGAAGCACGAAGGGAATGCAACAGAGCAGCAGCAGGGAGCAAAAGCAGTGACGTCTCCCAAGGAATCCCTGAAAAATAGACTTCACGGTCCAGGCATGGCACCACAGCAGACTCAACCCGAAAACACTCAGAAAGGTCAACAGACAGATATGGAACTATTTATAGGCCTTTCATTTGTTGTTGTTGTTTGTTTGTCTTTCATTTTTTATTTGTTTTTCTTTGTTCTATTTTGGTTTGGTGTTTGACATTGCTTCTGCATATCTATCTACATAAGACATATAGGGGATTAAAAAAAGAATCCTAAGGAGTAAACAATGGGACTGATGGTTCCAGGAGGACAGGGAGTGGGGAGGAAAGGATGTGGGAGCCAACAAACCCAGGGAAAAGAGAACAAGTGCTTTAAGAAAAATGGTGAGGAGGGTGTAGGCTGCCTGGTGGGGCTTGGTCAAGTAAAAGGTAGCCAAGAGGAGCTAATGAAAATTGAATGAAGGTTGAGCATGATAGTGAAACACGAGGAAAGTAGAAGGAAAAAGAAGAACTAGGAGCCAAAAGACCTTTATAGAGGTATAAATACAGGCACACACATATGTAAATGTATTTTTATATAAAGGAAATAGATCTGTGCACATATATTTTTATGTTAAGTATAGACATTGAGCCTCTACTCAAGTGCTCCCTCAATGCAAAAATACTTGGTTCTAATAACCTGGCATTCCATGATGCTCACCTTCCCAACATGATCACTGAAGATCAAATGGGAACGAAAGCAAATGTGGTGAAGAAAACTGATGGTGCCCAGCCATGAGAAGATATAGTGTCTTGGATCTTAAATGTTCAAAGATAAACAAGCCAGCCATCTAGCTCAAAAGCAACAAAGCCAACACGTACAAAAGCACAGCAGGTACAAAAGCATGTGTAATCTTGAAGTGTCCATGGGATCAGGTATTATGCATCAAAGACACAGAACAATCCTATCAAAGGGGAAGACACAGTGGACACCCAAAGCACATCTATAGACAACTGGACATCCCTTCACAGAAGGGGCACAAGGAAGAGATGAACCAATCAGGTAGGGTGCAGTATAGCACCGATACTCCCCCCACCCCCATCATGACCCCAATTCTACCTTATGAATCTGGCTAGACCAGATCATATATACTGGTACATATAATAACTCACAACACAGGAAATCAAGGACAGATAAACACATCAGAACCCATAATGAGAGTAGGGATACTAAGAGGGAAGGGAGGAGGTGGAGGGAGAAAGAGGGAACCAATCACAATGATTGACATGTAACCCCACCCCACCACCAGGAGTGAGTGAAGGGAGACACAGAGGTCAGAATAAGACATGAGGGAAAAAAATAATTTATAAATTATCAAGGGTTCATGAGGGGGAAGGTGGGGAGGGAAAAAATAAAATGAGGGGCTGATTTCAAAGGCTCAGATAGAAATTGTTTAAGAAGTGATGTTGGCAACATGTGCAAATGTGCTTGACACAATGGATGGATGTATGGATTGTTATAAAGCTGTAAGAGTTGGTCTGAGCCATGGTGGCGTAGTGGTTGTGCGCGGGACTGTGGCCCACTGGGACGGAGGTTCAATTCCAGCAGTTGGGCTGGGCCTCCTACTCCCACCACCAGAGAGCAGTGATGCCCCCCCCAAAAAAGTTGTAAGAGCCCCCAAGATAATACTTTTTAAAAATAAAGACAATAAAAAATAATTTTCGAAATCTAAAAAAGCCTATTAGCCATCTCTGTATATTTTTTTTTGCTTGGAGATTGGCACAAGTCAAATTATGGATAAATGTGAAAATGATTAATTCTGTTTTAAAAATTGAATAAGTGAATGATCTCCATAAATATGCCTTCATATTTCTAATTCTGATGATGATGAAAGCCTTTTATTTCTCTCCTGGTGGTTGGGACATCCGTGGCTTATTAGACATAGTGATGGGTGCAATGAGTACTCTCTTTCCAGCCTCTGCATAACTGTGCTTGCATGCCTGAGGCAACCCCTGGGTTGTGTGCCATTTTTATGTTAGTGAAATCTCAAGGAAAGGAGAAAAGTTTAGAAAATAATTTGATAGAAAAAGCAGATTCTTAAGAGGATGGTTGTTCTAGGTGGCACAAACAATTAAGTGTGTGGCTACAAAAAGAGTTAGAAAATTTTTAAGACTGAAGGCCAGAGAAAACTTGACAGATTAAGGATATGGCAAAAATGAGTTAATGACAAAAAAACAATGACTGCAAGGACTATTTAAAAATAAACAAAAATATTAGACGATCGTCCAACAAGATGAAAGGGTTAAGCTGAAAAGGTAACATGCTGTAACGTAAAATGAAATTGAGGAGTGGATAACTGTTCTATTAGTAGATGCTAGCAAAGTAATTAGGCTTTAAGAAATACTGTAATTAAAATGCTTTCTAATTTATTTCACAAGGCTTTTACTATACTTATTTCAAGTTATCCAACTTGCTCGCTGACATTGAGTCAATTCCAACTCAAAGAGCCCAGATAAGGCTGAGCGGAACTGCCTTGTTGGGTTTCCCAGAAGTTTTTAATCTTGTGGGGACCCAATGGTCTCATGTTTCTCCCTTGAAGTGACTAGTGGGTTGAGACTGCTGACCTATGATTCACAGCAATGCCTAACTCATGAAGTCACCAAGGTTTCCTATTTCAAGTGATAACCTACTCAAAAAAATACACTTGTCTAACCCAGCTTTCTCCTATCGGCTAATTTGGAGACAGTCTATCTAAGAGTAGGCACTTCAACCATCAGATTCCTGAGCCTGTTGTGCTTACCTAGTGGTGATATTGTGAGAAAAAAAATAACTAAAGCTTTCTACCTTGATTTTCCTCTCTAAAAACCTGATTAAATAAAAATATGCGTAAATCATAGAGTTGCTCAGAGTTGAAAGCAAATACCATATTTTTCAGATCATAAGATGCATATGACCATAAGAGGCACCCAGTTTTTAGAGCAGGAAAACAAGAAAAAATATTCTGAACCAAATAGTACTAGTGTACTAAAATATTTATTAAAATAAAGCAAAATATGGTACTATTTAACAGCATAAACTCAACAGTGGTGTTGAGAACCATCATCATTTTCATTAATAAATGAGGAAAGACTTAGGGGCTCAAGCACTTTTCTTTCTAGTTTTCTGGAAACCCTAAAAACTCATTGTCACGTGTGTCAAAATTTATGAAGCTCTGTTGCTCACAATCACTTATTCAATTCATATTCTGCTGGAATTTCTGTGCAATTCTAGCTTTGGTGCACATAGCAAGGCAAATCTGTGGCACCATGATGCTGAGCCAGTGAAATCCTTAATGCCTTTTTCTACAACAATGTGTTTGACTTCACAGATGATCATTGTCGTAGAAACTGAGATGCCTGTATTCTGGTTGACCTGTGATCCATTCTTTCATGTCCACTTCCAACTGTGGCCATTTTTCAGCATGCCCACAAAAAGTATGGTTAATTTTATCAAGTTTTTGCAGCTGATTCTCCTGTTTTCTCCACTCTTATCATTTTTTCAATTGGAGGTGGCCCCAAATATCCCTCCGCTTCTCAGTTTCCATATTCTTTTGCATATTTTATGATCTCCAGTTTAAATGGAATTTTATATGCTAATCTTTTCATCTTTGACATTTTGTACCCTTAGAAAAATGGTGTTTTTCTGAGGAAAATAGAGTAGTGTCCGTTGTGATAAGAGACATATGACCACGTACTTCAATACCACTTGTCATTACTAGGAAAGGGCACCAACCACCCTGACAGGCAGTGCTTGGCAGGACAGGGGAGACTCTCTGTCTCTCTCCTCCCAGGACGGGCTCTTTGCCTGCCTGCCAAGAAGCTGTACTGCATCACAGAGTCCCCGCCGGGATGTTACCTGGTACCAACCCTAGCTGCCTTCTGTCTCAGTGTCCTCATCCTGTCGGTCTGTTAGTCTCCTACACATGCAGGGGAGGCATGCACTGTGCCCATCATGTGACCTGACTGACATTGAGACTCCAGATGGCGGGACTTCCCTGAACACACAGCAATCCACAGCATGCAAACAGCAGCGGACAGTAAGTGGGTGTGTGAAATCATAAACAAATGTTCTGGGGTACCACACCTTCAGACCATAAGATGCACTCTCATTTTTCCCCATTTGTGGGGGGGGGTGCATCTTATGGTCCCACAAATAGAGTCATCCATGTATCCAGAAGGCTCTCCCTCACTCCCATCAAGTACATTCTGACTCGCAGAGACCCAATAAGACAGAGTAAGACTGGTCCTGTTGGATCTTCAGACTAGACCTGGTTAGGAGAGTCACAAGTTCCATCTTTCTCTAGGTTTCTCCTCAAGAAGGCTGGTGAATTTGAACTGCTCATTTTGTGGTTGGCAGTACAATGTTTAGCCCACCCACCATGCCACCATGGCTTTTTCACTAGGGTCTAGAACCTAAACCAAACTCAAGGCCATCAAGTTCTTACCGACTCATACCAACTCGACAGGACAGGGTAGAAGTACCTCTGTGAGGTTCTGAGACAAAGATTTTCAGGGAGTAGAAAACCCCATCTTTCTCTAGGGGAGCCATTAGTGCTTTCTCACTGCTGATCTTGAAGTTGGCAGCTGGCTGCATAACTACATGACACCAACGTACTAAATTTCGTGGGTCCCCAATGACAGGGGTTACTGAACCACCAGAAAGCAGCAGCAGTCTCTGCATCTTCCAAACCTACCCAATCATGCCCACATTATACTACTGACTTTCATCATGGCCAACATTAGCATCATCCTACAGGTAACCTTGGAAGAAAGCATACAGGGCAGAACTCTGGCTTAGAATGAAAGAGTCAGAATTTATGATGAAGTGAAGTATTCCATTGTATCATCTCAACGAGAACTTTCCATATCACGTTTGTTAGGTCTTCAAATAAACATACAGTGAACCTCTGTGAACTGGAGTCTTGTGAGAGGGAGGAGGAGAAAGGTAGTAAACTCAGGAGATTTCGGGGGGGAAAGGGGGTGAACAACAGATGAAAAATATTCCATTTGATTTATCTGCACTGATCGTGAATCAAACACACAAGCACTTAAGATTACTGAGAAATGTTGTTGAGTGTTAATATTCCGATGTGGTTTTAATGTAATTATCATGCCCTGTCCATAAGTCCTCAACTCCAAATTGACAGCATGAACAATCTGCACTCCGTAAGAGATAGAGTCCACTGCACAAGCTGCATTTCAGAACACATGCTGGGGAAAGATGGGGTTGCCATGGCAACATCATCCAGCAATCTTTAATCACTCCCTCCCCTTAGCACTCCCTTGCCAGGCCCTCATCTTCCCTGGCAGATTTTTATTCTTTACTTTCTGATTGATGTGGATAAAGAGTGCAGATCTGCATAAGAGAATCAGCCTTGGACTTAATGCTTAGTTCCCAGATTTTTATTTAATGAGCTCTGTAGATTTTGCAAACCAGTAATTTAGCCCAAACCTGTCCAACAAAATTAGATTATACAGTCCCCAGGAGGTGAATGAATCTCATCTCCGACACCTGGTAACAAATTTGACAAACAAATTGACCCTGGTTTAGTGTTCCTAAGTTTCAGGAGACTGATATCACTAAGTACTTACTCTCAGCACCCAGGTTTATAACATAGCTTTTTCTCCTATTCCCTATGACTAACTTACTTGATTGATTGGTGGTTTGAAGTTTGTCTAATTATAAAAGACTTCTATAAATTGTTACATAAACCTTCCAGGTGTTGTTTCTGCAGGTTTCTATATAGATTTGTTTTCTTCAAGTTTCTGTATAGATCTTTTTTTTATCAAGTGAGAATATCTCCAAATTTTATTTCTGGTGTAGATAATGACTTTTAATATCCTTCTCATACTGTGTGAATATTTAATGATACTGTGAAACCAGATTCCAAAAGAACATATAAACAACAGATACCAGTTATTTGTGAACATTTCTCTTTTTTTAGTTTTTAGAAATAAATGACCAACCCTGAGAGTTCATAAACAGTGCACTAAGTATTTCAATTGGGACAAATTAACAATATACTGTGTTCTCAGCTCTCAGAAATTGATGTAACCACAGTGGATTTCTGCCAAGTCAGACCCTGCATGGCAAGCAACAGCAGGAATTAAACTGTGGACTGTGAAATTTTCAGAATAAATGAAGCTGCAAGTTGACAATAGTTTTGAATTCTATTTAACCAGACTTTTTTGGTGGTATGGAGCAAAGAGCAACCTTATAAAGTACATACTGCCATGTTCTTAACTCTTTAAGCAGGACAGCTTCTTAACCTTGCTGTCATTGACATTGGGGCGGGATAATTCTTTGTTGTAGATGGAATATCCTGCACATTGTAAGATATTTAGCAGCATCACTGGCATCAACTCACTAGATACCAGTAACATTTCCACTTATGATATTGTTATGTGTTCCCTGGGGATAAACACCACCCCCACCCCATTGAGAACCATTGTGTTGGCCTAAAATTATCTCCTGTGCACTCTTTTTATAATTAATATCTTTATTTATATATCCTTCACATACCATAAAAATCATCTATTTAAAGTATACAAGTAAATGATTTTCATATCTAACAGTTATGAAAACATCACCACTATTTAATTCCAGAATATTTTCATCATTCCCATCCCCACCCAAAAACTACACTGTTAATGATTGTTGTTTATCTTTCCTCCACCCCTATACAAATACTAATCTATTTCCTGTCTTTTTGGATTTCTTTATCTGGGCTACCTATAGAAATGGGCTATAACATGGGATTGGCTATTTTGTGATAGTTTTTTTTCACTTAATAAGCTTTCAAGGTTCACCTATGTTGTGGCATGTCAGCACATCATTTTTATTTATTTTCAAATAATATTCCATTGTACCGGCATATGATATTTTATTTTGCATCTATCCATTAATGGACTTTTGGACCTATGATGTTCAATGGTGTTGTCAGCATTCTTTTACAACTTTTGCAAGACTGTGTTTCCATTTCCCTTGAATATAAACCTGAAAGTGAAATTTTAAGGTCTTTAGCCAGACTATTTTCAGCAGTCCACGGTATACTACTATTCTATGCTACATTTCCACCTGTCGTGAATAAAGTTCCTCACTTCTTCATGTGCCTGATTCATTCTAGTGATCCATTTTCATTTACTGGGGTCACTCTCTCCTAAGCTCTTTATCAAATTCAGTATCAATACATGAATATTTAAATAGGTAGAGGAATATCCTTTGGTGATAATAGCGATATCCTTCCCCCACAGAATTCTGTGCTGAAAACAGCAATTTTGGCATCTTTGAAGGTTTTACATCATTTTATTTTTAAATGTTCTTTGAGTTTAAGGAATAAAACGAATCTGAAGGTGCAAGATAAGAGACATAGCTTGAATTTGTTTTTTATTAACACTGTCAGTTAAGGTGGTATAACATTGTGGCTTTAATTTATATTTCTCTTACATATAATGAACATGAGTATTTCTTTATATGGTTTTGACCACATGGGTGTTATCTTTAGTAAATTGCCTATTCATATCTTGTGCCCATTTTAATTGGCTTATTACTGTTATTATCATTAATGTGTTGTCATTTTCTCTAGACCAGCCAATCTAAATCCCTTTGGGGGGTCAAACAACCCTTTCACAGGAGTCACCTAAGACCATCAGAAAACATAAATATTTCACAATATATAATTGCATATTTTTCTGTGATTAATCACTGTGCTTTATTTATGTTTGATTATGTTCAATCTGTAATGATGAAAATACATCCTGCATATCAGATATTTAAATGATGGTTCGTAACAGTAGCAAAATTACATTTATGAAGTTGCTACAAAATAATTTTATGCTTGGGGTCACCACAAGATGAAGAACTGTAATAAAGGGTCATGGAATTAGAAAGGTTGAGAACCACTACTAGAGACTTTTGAAATTAATCCTTTATCTGATATAGCATTATGAAATATTTTTTCCAAATCTGTGAGTTCTTTTTACTCTTTTGATAAAGTTTTTGATGTATATAAATGCATTTTAAAAGGTTACAGTCCTCAAATTTGTATGTATGTATATATGTGTGTGTGTGTGTGTACTGCTAAAAGAGCAAACAAAGCTGTCTCGGAAGAAGTACAGCAGAGTGCTCCTGAGAAGCAAGGATGATAAGATCTCATCTTCCATACTTTAGCTATATTGCCAGGAAAGATCAGATGCTGGACCAGTCCATCATGCTTCATAAAGTGGAGGGCTGGTGGAAAAGAGAATGGCTCCAGTGGATGGATTGACTCAGTGGATGTAACGGTGGGCTGTGGCATAGGCACAACTACAGCCGTGAGGCTGGTTCAGGACTATACGGTGTTTCGTTCTGTTGTGCATATGGTTGCTATGAGTGGGAACCACTCAAGGGCACCCAAGAATGCTAAGAGCAGCCGTTTACATCCATGACTTGTCTATCAGTTTGTAGTCCTCTGGTGGCTTGTATAGTGCTGTGTGGTGTAAATTATGTAACTAGATCACCTAAGATGCTTCTGAAGAGTTCCTAGACCAACTATGGACTACATGAAGAAGTAGACACTGAAAATCATAGGAATAGGAGCAAAGCATTATCAGTTTCTGAAAACCTCATTGGTTTAGAGCAGACCATGACCAGACTAGAGTGCTGGAAGAAATTCCTTCAGGTTGGAAGCTACTCAAAATATGACTGAAGAAGAGCTACCTTCCCAAGTAAAGTTGATACTAATGAAATGGATAGGGTAAACCTGTCTGTATTCACTTGCTGATGGGGCAAGATTCAAAATGAAATTGAAAGATCTGTAAACATAAATTCATAAGAATGTGGAATATATTAAGCGTGAACCTGCAAAAATGGGAAGTTATTAAGAATAAAATTGAACAAATAAAGAGCTATATTCTAAAGCACTAAAATGTACTGCTACTGGTCACCTTGAATCAGAAAATCATATATTTTACTATGCTGGGAATGACATGATCAAGAGAAAAGGCATTGTGATCATAGTCAAAAGGGATACTTCGTGATTTCTTTTGTAGGGCTGGACCCCGGTGGTGTAAGTGGTTGAGTGCAGGACTGTGGCCCACGGGCTTGGTGGTTCAAATTCAGCGGGGGCTCTCAGGAGCAACACTGGGTAGCGCCCACGACCACCAGAGGCAGTGTTGCCCACCCCCGAAAAAAAGATTTTTTGTGTAGTACAATGCTATCTTAGATAGGCTGATCCCAACACTGGAAATATGACCTTGGTGATAGAAACAAAGCTGGAGATTGCTTGATAATATTTTGCAAAACCAATGACTTCTTCACAAATACCTTCTTAAGCAACATAAATGGTGACTATATATATGGACTTCTCCAGATAGAATACACCCATATCAAATTGATTACATCTGTGAGAAGAAATAATTTGTCAACATGTGAAGCTAAAATGAGACCCAGGATTGACTGTGAAACATATAAGCAATTGCTCATTTGGAAGTTCAAGTCAAAGATTAAGAGAATTAAAACAAATACACCAGATCCAAAAATATGAACTTCAATATATCCCACCTGAAACTTGAGGACATCACAAGAATATATTTGACTCATTGAACACTAGTGACAGAAGACCTGAAAAGCTGTGGGATAACATCAAGAACACAATAAATGAAGGAAGCGAAATGTCACTGTGTTAGTCCGGGTAGACTAGAGAAACAAATTCATAGACAGGCATATGAATATAAGGGAAAGGTTTATATACAAGAGGAATGGTACATTGAGAAAGCATCCCAACCCAGTCCAGTCCAAGGTCATAAATCCAGCATTAGTCCATATGTTCAATACCAGTCTATAAAGTCTCCTTCTGATTCACAAATCACATGCAGTTGTAGCATTCCAGTGCTGGCAAGGATCTCCCCATGGCTCCTCGCTTCCAGGGTTCAGGGTCCATCAACAGTATCCAGTGGTGGTAGAAGTAACTCAGTGCTGGCAGAGGTCTCCACGTGGCTTCTCCAGCTTCAGACATCTGGTTCCATCAGGGTAAGGCTGTGTGGCTTCTCCTCTGGCTCCTCCAGTTCCTCAAATGCTGTCATCTTGTCAGTAGTTCGTCATCTCAGAGACTGACTTCCAGAGACTGAGAGTTAAGTCTCTCTTCTCCAATTGTGAAATACTGCAAGACCTCCCAGAAATATCAGGAAAAAGCCATGCCCACACAGAGGCATCATTGGTTACTCATTTGCCATCTCCAGATTAACAGGATAGACTCTACCCCTACATCCCAATCATGAAATTGATATCACAAAGACATGACTGCCACAGTCACATTATAAAGACAAAAAAGGAAAAATATCAAGTGGATTATTGAAGAGACTATGAAATTTATTCTTGCAGTATCAATAAGGTCAGGTATAAGGCATCAAAGAACAAAAATTATATGATTGTGAACGAGAGGGAGTGTGGAGTGGAGACCCAAAGCCCATCTGTTGACAACTGGACATTCCACTACAGAAGGTGCATGGGGCGGAGACAAGTCAGTCAGGATGCATTGATGAAACATACAACTGTCCTCTAATTCAGTGGCTCTCAACTTTCCTCATGCCATGACCCTTAATACAGTTTTTCACATTGTGGTGACCCCCAAGCATAATATTATTCTCATTGCTACTTCATAGCTATAATTTTACTACTGTTATTAATTGGGTGTCCCTGAGAAATGGTCATTCCACCCCCAAAGGGGTCACAACCAACATGTTGAGAACCGCTATTCTAGTTCTCTCCTCCTCTATTATGATCCCAACTCTACCTTAAAAATCCAACTAGATCAGAGGTTGTACACTGGTACAGATAAGAGCTGGAAACACAGTGAATCAAGGACAGATAGACCCTCAGGACCAATAATGACAATAAGGATACCAGGAGGGGAAGGGAAAGATGGGGAAGAAAGGGGGAGCTGATCACAGTGATCTACATATAATTCCTGGGAGATGGGCAACAGAAAAGTTGGAAAAGGGAGACATCAGACAGTATAAGACATGACATAATAATAATAATTTATAAATTGTCAAGGGTTCATGAGGGAGGGGGAGAAATGGGAAGTTGATACCAAGGGCTCAAGTAAAAAGAAAATGTTTTGAGAATGATGATAATGACAATGTATGTATGAATTGTGATAAGAATTGTATGATCCCCCAATTAAGTTATATTTTAAAGAAAGATATTTACCCTTGCTTGCAAAGTTATTAAAACAAATGAGAGAAATTATTACATAATAGTGTTAAATATAAAATGAATAGTTTTAGAAAATAAAGGAAAATACTATATTGAAATGTGGTTTCTTACCTGAAGTGCAAAATTAAAAAGGAAGAACAAGCATAACATATCTTTTTTAAAATTTGTTATCATTTTATTGGGGATTCTTACATATCTCATAACAATCCATAATTTAATTGTATCAAGGACACATGTACATCATATGTTGTCATCATCATTTCCAAAATAGTATCTTTCCATTTGAGCCCCTGGCACATATATTAAACTGAATGAATTAAAGGGAAAAAGCAAAAACTTGTAGTTTCAATATTAAAAGATTCTTCTGGGAAAATATCAAATGATGCAGGAACCATCAAAAGAAGATAGAAAGAATACATTAGTTGAAATTCAACCATTTTAAGAGGTAGCCTATGATCAAGAACGAATGATAATGAAGGAAGAAGTCCAAACTGCAGTAAAGACAATAATGAAAAGTAAGACTCCAGAAATTGACAGAATATCAATAGAATTGTGTCAACAAATGGATAAAGCATTTGAAGCTCCCTCTCCCCTATGGCAAGATATGGGAAGACAGGTAGGCAACCTGGCCAACTGACTGGAAGAGATCCATATTTGTACTCATTCCAAAGAAAAGTAACCCAACAGAATGAAGAGATTATAGAATAGTATAACTAATATCACACATGAGTAAAATTTTGCTGCAATCATCCAAAAATAGCTGCAGTAGCATACCAACAAGTAGCTACTAGAAAGTCAAGCCAGATCCAGAAAATGATGTCTGACAAGGGATATCAGCAATGGTGTCAGATGAATCTTTGCTAAAAGCAAAGAATACCAGAAGAATGTTTACTTATGTTTTATTGACTAGGCAAAGATGTTTGATTATATGGTTCATAAAAGACTCACTATATAGCATTGAATGAAAATTCCAGAGCACTTCCTTGTGCTCATGTGGGCTCTTTACATAGATAAAGAAGCAGTCATTCAAAAAGAAGAGAATTTGGAGTAGTTTAATATCAAAAAGGTGTGTATTAGGGTATTCGGTGGGTATTATATATCCTCTCACCACTCTTATTTCAATTGTATGCTCAATAAGTAATACAAAGAGCTAAAGCATATGAAGAACAATGAGTCATGAGGATTGGAGGAGGATCTTTGATATACTGTGGTAGATCCGGTACACTAGAGAAACAAATTCATAAGCACGCATATGTATAGAAGGGAGAGGTTTATATACGAGAGGAATGGAACATAAAGAAAGCATCCCAACCCAGTCCAGTCCAAGTCCATAAGTCCAATTTTAGCCCACATATCCCAGATCAATCCATTAATCCCCTTCTGACTCACAAAGCACGTACAATGATGCCAGGACAATCACAGGCCTATAGGTGTAGTCTTGTGTATCCAGTGGTGGTAGAAGCATCTCAGCACAAGCAGGGGTCTCCCGTGGCCTCCCAAGCATCTCAGCACTAGTAGGAGTCTCCATGGGGCTTCTCCAGCCCCAGAGGTCTGGTTTCATCATGGTAAGCCCATGTGGCTTCTCCTCTGGCTATTCCAGGACTCAGGGTCTATCAACCATGCTGCCATCTTATCTTGTCAGTAGAACATCTCCCAGGAACTGAGTTGATGATCTCTCAACTCCAATTGGGAAATACAAGAATTCTCAGGAGAAAGCCACGCCTACACAGAGGTCTCATTGGCTATCTCCAGATTGACAGGCTAGACTCCACCCCTACACTCCCAATCATGAAATTGACACCAAAGTACATGACTGCCACATTTATCTATGACAAAACCTTGTTTGCTTAAACGATGGAGGATTTGAAGCACTTGCTGACAAAGATCAAGAATTTCAATCTTCCCTATGAATTTCAACTTAATGTGAAGAACATGAAAATCTTCACTGCTAGATCAATAATTAACACAATAGCTATTGAACTTGTCAAAGAATTAATCTTGCTGGGATCCCCAATCAATGTTCGTGGAAGCAGCAGCCAAATGAAGTATTGCATTTCGTAAATATCTTCCACATAGTCTCCTTTTAAAATTTGAAGAATAAGGTGGCTCTGTCCTAACCCATGATATTTTCAATCACTCATATACTTGTGAAAGTTGGACTAAGGAAGATTTAAGATCAGATGAATTTGAAGTATAGCACTAACACAGAAGATTGCCAATATTGGGTACTATCAAAATAAAAACCAAATCTGTCTTAGGAGGCTTCATCTCACATACTTTGAACATGTCATCAGAATAGACCAGCCCCTGAAAAAAGACATCATGCTTGGTAAAGTAATGGGGAAGGGAAAAAGTAGATACTTGAGAAGGCAGATTTATACATTGGCTGTCACAATGGGATGAAAACATAAAAACAAGTGACTGGGCAGTGTTTGTTTGTTTTTTAATCATTTTATTGGGGGTTCTTACAGTTCTTATCACAATCCATACATATATCCATTTTGTCAGACACATCTGCACATATGCCATCATCATCCTTTTCAAGCCATTTTCTTTCTTCTTGAGCCCTAGGCATCAGCTCCTCACTTTCCCCCTCTCTTTACCACCCTCCCTTCCCCATGCCCCCTTGATAATTTATAAATTATTTTTTTATATCTTACACCAACTGCTATCTCATTTCACCCAGTACTCTGCTGTTCATCCTCCTAGCATGGGGATCATACATCAATCATTGTGATCATTTCCCCCATAATCCCCCCACCCAATCCTTACCCTTTGATGATCACTGTTCCCCTTATTAGTCCTGAAGAGTTTATCTATTTTGGATTCCCTGTGTTGTGAGCTCTTTTCTGTGCTAGTATACATGCTTTGATCCAGCCAGATTTGTAAGATAGAATTGGGGACATGATAATAGGTAGAGAGGAAGCATTAAAGAACCAGAGGAAGGTTGTGTGTTACATTAGTGCTAAACTGCACCCTAACTGGCTTTTCTCTTCCCTGTGGCCATTCTGACAGGAGTGCAACTGACCGCTGAAGGGTTTTGTGTCTCCACTCTGTCCTCCCCCTCGCTTCCATTGATATGCTTTATATTTGTTTTGTTTTGCATCTTTGATGCCTGATACCTGATCCCATTAACACCTCATCATCACACAGGCTGGTGTGCTTCTTCCATGTGTGTTTTGTTTCTTCTCTGCTAGATGACTGCTTGTTTATCTTCAAGCCTTTAAGACCTCAGACTCTATATCCTTTGAAAGCCAGGAACCATCAGCTTTCTTTACATTCGCCTATGCACCCATTTTGCCTTCAGCAATCATGCCAGGGAAGGTGAAGATCAGAGTGCCATGTTAGTAGAACAAATTGTTCTTGCATTGAGGGAGTTCTTGAATGGAGACCCAATGTCCACCCACCACTGTAATGCATTTTAATATATATATATATATATATATTCCCCTCTCATTGTATATAAATGTATTTATATATGTGTGTGTGTGTATTTAGACCTCCACAACTGTCCTATGCCTCCCAGTTATTTCCTTTATTTCCTTTTGCTCTCTTATCATCCCATTATCATGTTTGGTCTTCAATTAGGTTTTGGCAATTTTTTTTTTTTTGGTTTTGGCAATTTATCCCAACTACATTGCATTTGATTTAGCCCTACCCCTAAGCATCCTATGCCCTCCTAGGCATCAATCTTAGATCACATATTCTTCCCTTGTCTCTCAGTTTGTTGATAACCCTCTCTTTCCCTCCATCTCTCTCTCTCTTGTGTCCCCTTGGAAACATAGGTCCCATTGTTCTCTCCTCTAGATTATTCATCCTGCCTACCTTGTCCAGATAGACATGCATAGACAATAATATGCACAAAAACAAACCAGAGCAAAACATAACAAAAAAAGAAGACATAATAAATAAACAACAGCTAATAAAACAAAATAAAAGAAAGAAAGAAAAAAATGAAAAAATTAACAGCAAAAACTGAAAAGCCCTCAAAACAATCCCAGGTCTGTTTGTTGATCTTTATGAGATGCCATGCTGGCCCCAAAGTCCACCTTTGGCATTCCTTGGGCACTTTGTTGTTTTACTCCCCTTGCTGCTCCGTTTCACACTCTTAGTGCTCACCCTGGAGCGGTGGGGTCAGATAGGCTAAATCCTCTATACCATGTCCCTAGTGCTATCCCCCTTAGCGCTATGTGTCAGTGAAAGACGTATATCCTCCTGTCTCATGGTGGGGTTGGTCCTGTGATTCTCTCTATGCTTTGAATGCTCTGAACTGGAATATTGTCCTCAAATCTTGTTGGGCTAGGTTGTGCTCCACTCTCCTTCTCTCTTCATTTGCTTCTGGTGAGATGCACCCCACTTCCTGTCCTCTGAAGTGCATTGCTCTGGAGCAAGGGGGGGCAGATGCTCACATCGTTGGAATTGGGGGCCAGCCCTGCTGACCTTTTTATTGATTGCCTGATTGATGTCTGTGTGTTGTATTTATGTCTTGGGACATGAAGTTTAAATCTAGTCTATCTCCCTCTCCTGTGGAAATATAAACAACACCCTTCTCTTGGGTGAGTTAGTGTCCTGTTCCCCAGCCACACTCACTCTCACTCCCTTTCTCACTCCTTCTCCCTCGTTATTTGACTACCTGGACCTCAACCCAGGCATGTATGTAGTTAGCAGCTTTTCCCATAGGTCCATTTTTTGCATTGGGTTTTTTGTTTTATTTTTGCCTAACTCAGTTGGTTAAAGTTTTACTTGTCCTTTGTGTTTGGCTTACTTCACTTAGCATAATGTCCTCCCGTTCTTTCCATGCAGCAGTCTATTTCATGTATCCATCACTGCTCTTTAGGGATGCATAATACTCCATTGTATGTATGTACCACAGTTTTTTAATCCATTCATCTGTTGATGAAAATTTTGAGCTGTTTCCAACTCCTTGCAATTGTGAACTGCACCATGATGAACACTGGAGTACAGAACAAACATGGCTTGTTTCTATTCTCTTCTGAATATATTCCATTAGGGGGATTTCTGGGTCATATGGTGACTCAATTTCCATCTGTTTAAATATCATCAAATCAATTTCCATAATGACTGTACATACCTACAGGTCCACCAGCAGTGAATGAGAGTTCCTATCTCCCCACAGCCCCTCGAACACTCATTACTTTCTCATTTTTGAATTGGGCTATCTTTGAAGGTGCTAGTTGGCTTTTCATACTGGTTTTAATTTGCATGTCACTTATGGCTAGGGATCTGAAAAAATTTCTCATATGTTTATTGGCCATTGGTATTTCTGCCCTTGAGAAATTTCTCTTCAAGTCCTTTGCCCACCTACTCAGTGTACAATTGGTTTTTTTTTCTTGGTGTAAGTTAGTAGCGTATTATAAATTTTAGTAATAAGGCCTTTGTCTGAGGTGACATTGCTAAAGATGTTTTCATAGTCTGTGATTTCTTGGCAAATGCTTTCCATGTGCCTTAGTGTTTTATCTTTAGTATATCCCACTTGTCAATTTGTGCCTCTTCTGTGTTGTGTCCTTCCTTATTTATGATAGGTTATATATTCCCTGCTCCAAAGTTTTCAGATTTGTCCTTATACCCTCATCAAAGGTCCTAATAGTTTGGGGTTTTAGGGTTTCTAGGTCTGTGATCCACCTTGAATTTATTCTTGTGTATGAAGTGAGATAAGGGTCTTGCTTCATTTTTTCTGCAGGTTGATATCCATTTTTTCCAGCAGCACTTATTGAAGAGAGTATCTGCTTCCCATTTGATATTTTTTGGACCTTATCAAAAAAATTGTCTATATACTGATGATTTTATTTCTGGGTCTTCAATCTTTTTTCATTGGTCTGAGTGTTTATCATTGTATCAATACAACACTGTTTTGGCCACTGTGTCTGTATAATACATGCAAAGGTCAGGAATAGCAAGCTCTCTCACTTTGTTCTTCTTGAGAATTTCTCTGCTTATTCTGGGATTTCTCCCTCTCTGTATGAAGTTGGTAATCAGTTTTTCCAACTCTTTGAAGAAAGACGATGGTATTTGGATCAGGATAACATTGAACTTATATAGGGTTTTGGGCAGAACTAATTGATATATTTACTATGTTGAGTCTTCCAATCCACAAGCATGGGATATCCTTCCATTTTTAAGGTTATTCTTGATTTACTTTAATAGTTTTCTGCAGCTTTCTTCATCTCTTTTAAGTCAGGTGATCCCTAGATATTTCAATCTGTGCTCTGCTTTTGTGAAAGATGCTACCTTCTTTTAATTCCCTCTTCTGTGGTCTTATCTGATGTATAAAGCAATCCAAAAGACTTCTGTTTGTTCATCATGTATCCTGCCACTCTGCCATTTTCCTCTATCACTTCTAACACTCCCCTTGTGGAGCTTTTGGGATTTTGCATAAATAAAATCACCTCATCTGTGAATAATGAGTGTTTCAATTCTTTCTTCCCCAGAAGAATATTTTTGATGTCTTTGTTTTGCTAGAACTGTTAGCTAGGACCTCCAGTATTATGTTAAATAGGAGTGAGGACAAGGAGCATCCTTGTCTGGTCTCCTTTTCTAGAAGGATTGTTTTCATCTTTTCTCTGTTGACTACCACATTGGCTGTTGGTTTTTCATATATATTTTGTATTATTTTGAGGAATTTTTCTTCCATTCCTATCTTCTTGAGTGCCTTAAATGGGAATTGGTGTTGGATGTTGTAGAATGCTTTTTCCACATCCATAGATATTGCCATATGGTTCTTATAATTTCAATGTGGTGAATAATACTAATGGTCTTTCATATGTTGTACCATTCCTGCATCCCTGGTATGAATCACATTTGGTCATTGTGAATTATTTGCTTATGTACTTTTTTATTCTGTTTGCCAGTATTTTGTTAAGAATTTTTGCATCAATGTTCATTAGGGAAATTGGTTTGTAGTTGTATTAGTATGGGTAGACTATAGAAACAAATTCATAAATGCTCATGTATATAAGAAAATTTTATATACAAGAGCAAGTGTACATTAAGAAGACATCCAACCCAGTCCAGTCCAAGGTCCTAAGTCTGATATTAGCCCATATGTCCAATACCTGTCTATAAAGTCTTCTTCAGACGCAAGAAACACATGCAATGATGCCGAATGCAAGATGATCATAAGTCAAATGGGTAGGATGCCTTTGGATTCACTGTAAGCATCCCAGCCCTGGCGGTGGTCTCTATGTGACTTTTCCAGCTTCAGAAGTCTGGTTCCATCAGAGAAGTTCCATATGACTTCTCCTCCAGGATATCTCATAGGGAGTCAACCTTGTATCTTGTCAGTAGGGACTAAAGTCCCCAAGGGACTGAATAGCGAGTCTCTCACCTCCAAGGGGGAAATACTGCTGGGTTCCCAGAATTCTCAGGAGAAAGCTATGTCCACACAGAGGTCTCATTGGCTATCTCCAGATTGACAGGTTAGACTCTGAGTCCTCAAATTGACACCAGATTAGGTAACTGCCACAGTAGTTTTCAATTCTTGTGGATTCCTTGTCCAGTTTAGGTAAAAGAATTATACTGGCTTCATAAAAAGAGTTCGAGAGCTTGCCATCTTTTTCTATGTTCTGGAAGAGTTTCTGTAGGATTCGTGTCAGTCCTTCCCTGAATGTTTGGAAGAATTCTCCTGTGAAGCCATCTGGTCCGGGGGATTTTTTTGTTGGTTATCCCTTGATGACCTTGTCTATTTCTTCTATTGCTAAAGGTCTGTAGAATTCTTGATGTCCTTTGGGATAGTCTAGGTAGGGATTGTTTTTCCAAAAATTTGTCCATGTATTCCAAGTTATTGAATTCATTGGAATCCAGTCTTTCTTAGTACTGTGTAATTATTGTGTGATCCTTTGATTTCATTAGAGTCCACTGTAATGTCCCCTTTCACCCCTCATCCTTGCTATTGAAATTTGTTCCTACCTTTCTTTGGTTAGCTTTGCCAGTGATCTGTCTATTCTGTTTATCTTTTTAAAGAACCAACTTTTAGCAGCATTAATTTTTCCATAGTTTTCTTATTTTCCCTTTCCGAAATTTCAGCTCTGATTTTTATTATTTCTTTTCTTTTGTTGTAAGTAGGGTTGTCTTATTGACTGTGTTCCAGTTGCTGTAAATTTTGTGTCAGCATATCAATCATAAGCTTTTCTTCCTTTTTCAGATGTGTATAGATTGCTATGAAACTTCCTCAAATGAAAGCCTTTGCAGTGTTCCATAAAATTGCATATGTCTTGTCCTCATTCTCATTAGCTTCTAGAAGTTGCCTAATTTCATCTCTGATCTGGGCCAGTACACAGTTCTTTTGCAATAGAGAATTATTAATTCTCCATTTGTTTTCTTCATCTTCCTTTTGTTGATTTCCAGCCTATGGTACAGACATCAGAGAGAGAGAGAGAAATCAGTATGATATCAATGTGCTTAAATGTATGCAGATTTTACTTATGCCCCAACATGTAATCTATCTTCAAATATGTGCCATATGGGCTTCAAAAGAATGTTATTTTTTTATTATGTGGAGAGCTCTGCAAATATCTATCAGGTCAAATTGTCTAATAGTAGTATTTAGATCTGTAGCCTCCTTTTTGAGTTTCTTTTCCAGTGATCTATCTTTCCCTGAGAGCAGTTTATCGAAGTCGTCTACTATAATTGTTAAGCCTGTGACTTATTTTTTATCTTTTGGAGCGTTTGATTGATGTATTCTACAAATATCTTGTTTGGCAAATATATGCTTCAAATGTTTAGTGGTTCTTGGTCTATGGTTCCCTTGAGCATTATCTAGTAAACCTTCCTTATATCTTATTATAGTTTGCACTTTGAGATCAATTTTATCCAAGATTAGCATTGCAAATCCTGCCTTTTTTTTTTTTTGAATTGCTATTGCTTGGTATGTTTTTCTCCTGTCTTTGAGTCTCAGCCTATTTTTGTCTGTAATCTTAAGATGAGTCTCTTTTAGGCAGTAGATGAAGAGATTGTGTTTTCTAAGCCAGTTCGTTAGTCTCTGTTTCTTAAGGCCTGAGTTCATTCCACTTATATTCAGGGTTGCAATATCTATCTGTGGACTCTGTGGTATAATTTATCCCTCTTGTGCTGGGTGTTTTCCTACCACCATTTCTTTTCAGTGAGTTGTGCCTGTGTGTTTGTGTGGTTCATTCTTGCCTTCTGTCCATCATTGAGCCAATGTTATCATGGAGGCTGTTTTCCCTTTGATGGTTTCTGAGTGGAGTTGTTCTGTGTGGCAGTCTCTTATTTGTACTTGGTAAATGTAATTTTTTTGCCCATACTGCTGAAGAATGAGATAGGCAAGACTATATTGTAGTGCTGGTTTCTTTTAGCGTAGTCTTTGAGTCATTCCTTGTCCAGTAAGACTCTCATTTCTGCATCAACCTTCATAGATAATTTTAATAGATAGAGTATTCTTGGGTTTACATTATTTTCCTTTAATTTTTGGAATATGTTACTCCACTCTCTCTCTTCTTCATCATGTCTGCTGATAGGTCTGAGCTTATTCTTATCTGCTTGTCTTTAAATGTGACTGCCTGTTTTGTCCTAGATGCTCTCATGATTTTCTTTTTCCACAAAGTTGGATAGTTTAACAATTATATGTCTTGGTTTCTCCTTCTTGGGGTTCAGTCTAGCTGGTGTTCTTTTAGTTTGCTGGGTTTATCTGGTTTTCATTCATTAAGCTAGGGAAGTTTTCTTCCAAGAATTCCATCACTATTTTTTATGCCGATTTCTTTGATTTTTGCTCCAGTAATCCAATTATTCTGATGTTGCTTCTTCTCATAGCATCAGGCATAGCTCTGAGGTTTTCTTTAGCTTCTCTGATGGAGACTTCAATTGTTTTTTTCATGTTACTAATTTCTGCTTGGCAGTCTTCTAGATAACTGGTGCAGTTCTGTCTCCTCCATTTAGTGGGAGAAGTTCATGAGTTTGCTATTAGTTTTTGTTATCTCGCGCCTTAGTTCTTTAATTTCCTTTTGATGCATGCCCTTCATCTCCTCTATCATTTCATCCATTTTCTGTACTGTTTCCCTCCTATCTTGACTCTAAGCAGCATCCAGAAGGTTTCTTTCTATGGAAGGTCAACGTCTGCCTTTTCTATGACTGCCATTAAGTCCAGATCATCTTCTGGTAGTGGATTTTGTTTCTCTTTTCTTGTTGAAGCTGTGGAAGTAACTTGCTGGGGTTTTTTGTTAATTTATTGGAACTAGGTGCCATTTTTCTGGGCATCAAAGGACCCTGGGCTCTCTTTTTGAGAGATTGGTGTTGGTGTTTCTCCAGGTTACCTTTAAGCCAACTATCTTGAGGTGTTGTGTTTCACCTTTGTCCCACGGGGGTTTCCCCCTCACCATGACCTATATTTTGTGCTCCAGCCACACTCGGGTCTCCACAGAGGCTGTTTCTATCTGTACAGGCTGCTGTCTGAAAGAAAGTATTGACTTGGGCCAGATGGTGCATAGTTCTAGAATAGGATTGGGGGTGGGTGTTGGGTGGTCTGTTCCTGGTTAGGGGTACTTCACTCAGGAAAGACGGTGGGCAGGAGGAACCAGCTACTTCTGTTAGTGTGCAATTCCACTGCTCAGGGCACAAAGGGCAAGGGGGAAGGCAGATGGAGAAGGGAGAATGCAGTGGGAGATCCCCCACAGGCTTGGGTCCCTAAGCTTCTGCTAGACATTGCCAGATGCCTGGTAGGCCTAGAGCATCACAGTGGGGCAGCAACTTCTTGGGTGAGGAATGGGGCGTAGGGCGGTGTGGAATTGGCTGGCGGTGCAAAGTGCTAAGGCAGAGCCAAAGCCTCTGCAGAAGTCTGACTGGCCTGTGACACCAGATGAGGGGGGTGGGTGCCTGGAGTACCACAAAAGTGGCAGCTGTGGGCCTGGGTCTTCAAGAATTCATGGGGAATGGCAACTTCTGGTTCATAGACTTACTCTTGTCTGTCTCGGGGATCAACTGACAGCCTTAACATCCCTACTCAGGTCCCAAATCTCCCCACTCACCAATCTCCACAGAGGTCCAGGCCTGAGCTACCTAATTGGTCACCATCTTGCCCCTGACCTGGGCAGTGTTTAGATATGTCACAGGATCACATAGGGTCACTATGACTTGGAACCATCTCGATGGCACTTGACAAAAACATTTAGAAATAGATATAAATTTATATTTAGAAAGTGGCTTATACAACTGTAGAAGTGATGTTCAAGTCTATTTGGGAGCTGACAAGCAGGAAGCAGGAAGATGAAGTAGGAAGACTATCTGCTGGTAGATGAAACAAAAGATGAATCTAAGGCTAGGTTTGTGACTGCAGATTCCAATGAACCCAAGGTCAGCACATCAGATAGCAGGTTGCAGATGGCTCCTAGATTTGGCAAGTAATATGTAGGCCATGGACTCAAACACAAAAACTGAAAGTCAAGAAGCCAGATGTTTCTAGGATTTTTTCCTGCATAAATCTGTACTCATCCCATGCCACTTAAGTTCTGACATCTCCAACTCTATTTTGTCTTTCAATGTGCGTCCTTTTAGACCACTCCTACTGATCTAGTTATCAAAAATCTCCAAATTTTACTTGGTAGACTTCATTTACATGCCTCCCCCCCTCCCCCATGTTGAACTATCAGGTATTGACTTTCCAAGTCAGACTGTTACCTGGTCTATTTGTCACAGGTGGGGGGAAAAAATCATGTTTTCTATACCAAAGCATTTGTAATGCCTATATTTTAATCTCTTTCTCCTTCAATATGGGAATAAACTATGAGACTCTAAATTTTTTTTCAAGACTATATTTTTTTCAAGATTGTTTTTGAATATTCATTCTTTTATCTTCAAGGCTTCGTTTTAACACCTCAAAGTAAAAGTTTCTGTTGTTCTTAGGTGCTGTTGAGTCACTTAAACTGACCGTGGCTCTCTGTACAACAGAATAAAATGCCCTACCTGTACCATCCTCACAATTACCCTGATTTTTTAGCTCATTGATACAGTCACAATAACACTCCATCTCATTGAGGATCTTCCTCTTTTTGATAATCCTCTACCAACCATAATGTCTTTTTCTATGAGCTATTTTCTGATAATATAGCCAAAGTCTTATTTCTATTGTCTATTGTCCATTCCCATTTCTAAGAAACATTCTAGCTGTACTTCTTCCAGGGAAGATTTGTCTGTTCTAGCAGTTCATGATACTTTGAATATTCTTCAAATACACTGTGTTAGTCTGGGTAGACTAGAGAAACAAATCTATAGACATGCATAGGATATGGTTTATGTACTAGAGGAATAGGACATTAAGAAAACATCCCAACCTAGTCCAGTTCAAAGTCATAAGTCCCATATTAGGCCATATGCCCAATACCAGTCTATAACGTCTCCTTCTGACTCATGAGGTCACAGGCCAGTGGGTGCAGAGTCCCAGCACCAGCAGGGATCTCCCCATGACTCCTCGTTTCCAGGGTTCGGGTCCATCAACAGGATCCAGTGGTGGTAGAAGCAACTCAGTGCTGGCAAGGCTCTCCATGTGGTTTCTCCAGCTTCAGAGGTCTGGTTCCATCAGGGTTAGGCCATGTGGCTTCTCTTGTCTTGTCTTGTCTTGTCCGTAATTCATCGTCTCTCAGACTAACTCCCAGCAACTGGGAAGATAGCTTCTAATCTCAACAAGGGGGATATCATGAGATTTCTCAGAAGTCTCAGGAGAAAGACATATCCACATGGAGGCCTCATTGGCTACTCAATGGCAGTCTCCAGATTAACAGGCTAGATGCCACCCCTCCATCCCAATGGTGAAATTAACATAAGCACATGACTGCCACATACTCACACCAATTCTCCTCCATTCTTTCTTATTCAATGTGATTCTTTCACATGCATACAAAAATGACTAAAAATACCATGGTTTGATTGAGGTTCACGTTCGACTTCAAAGTGACTTCTTTACTTTTTAAAAAGGCTTTGTGAAACAGATTTGTCCAAAGCAATATGTCATTTGATTTCTTGATTGCCTCCATCAGCATTAATTGTGTATGTAAGTAAAGTGAAATCTTCTACAACTTCAATGATTTCTCCATTTATCATGATGCTATCTCCTGAAGTTGTGGGGAGTTTTGTTTTATTTATACTAAATATTAATACATATTGTAGGCTGTGGTCTTTGATTTTCATCATTAAGTGCATTAAGTTCACTTTATTTATATCAAGCAAGATTGTGTTATCTGTATATTACAGGTTGTTAATAAGTGCTCAGTTCTGAAGCCGTGTTCTGTCTCATGTAATCCAGCTTCTTAGATTATTTCCTCAGCATGCAGATTAAATAAGCATGGTCAAAGAATACTACTCTGACACATTCATTTGCCGATTTTTAAATATTTTACTCATTTGTTTTGTTAAAATGACTGCCTCTTAATCTATGTACAAGTTCCACATTAATATGATTAGAATTCCCATTCTTCTCAATGTTAGTCACTGTGGTAGTTATATAATTTGTTGTCAATTGGAGAGGATTTCAAGTGAATGGGGTAAAGTCTAGTCTGTCGATCTTTGTATAGCCTGAGGGTATGGACTTCTCCTGAGGATTCTAGGAGGGTATGACCTTCTGAAGATTCTGTGAACTCCTGTATTACTTCTTGGAGGTAGGAGATTCTTTCTCTCTCTCTCTCTCTCTCTCTCTCTCTCTCTCTCTCTCTCTCTCTCTCTCTCTGTCTCATAGCTCACTCCCTAAGTGATACTCTACTGACAAGACACATTGCACTATGCAGATGGATACCGTGCCATGGGAACTGGGAAAGCTACATGGAGACCCCTGCCAGTGCTGAGATGCTTCTGCTGCCACAAGACTTTATACCCACTGCCCCATGATCTTTCTGCATTCTGCATCATTGTAAGTGTTTCATGAGTCCGAAGAGGAATTTATAGATTGATATCAGACATATGGGCTACTATCAGGTTATAGACTTGATCTGGACTGGACTGGGATGTTTTCTCAATATTCAATTGCAAATATATATATATATATATATATATATATCTTAAAAATATGTGAATATCTCTGGGTTTGTTTCTATAGTCAACCCAGACTAACATAGTCACAGTTTGTAATGATCTACACAGTCTGATGTCTTTTATATTAAATAAAATATAAGTAAACAACTTTCTGCCATTTTACCCTTTTAGCCAAGATTTATCTAACATTAAAGATATTTCTCATGCCAAGCCTTCTTGATCCATTCTGAATTACTGGGAGTAACTTTTGAATTATCTTCAGAAAAAAATTTACTTGTAGGCTATATTAACTACATTTTTTATGATTTTGGATGATTAAGTCACTTTTCTTTGGTAGCCAGGTTGGCTGTCTTCCAATTTTTTTGGCATAGACCAATGAGAGCTTCTAGTAATATACTAGCTTATTAAAACTTATCAATTGGTCTTTGGTCTGTTTCTGAAGTCTTGCTTTTCACCTATGACTTCAGTGCAGCATGGACTTCTTCCTTCAATATCACAGGTTTTTAATCATATATAGTCTAGCAAAATGTTTAAATCCTGACAATATTTTTGATGCAATGGTTTTGTGTATTCCTTCTCTATTTTAATGCTTCCCATATTGTTACAGATTTCATCCACAGAATCCATTGATATCCTAACTCAAAGCTAAAAATATTTCTTTCAGTTTGATATATGTTATGTCCTTCCTTTAAAAAAATCATTCTATTGGAAATTAATTCACATAGCATACAAAGCAACAGTTCAATCATATAAAGAAGAGTTGTATAATAATTATCACAGTCCATCTTAGAACATTTTTTATTCCTTGGACTCATTGTCACTAGTGTAATTATTTTTTTTAATTTTGGCAAAAATATACACAACAAAACATCTCCAATTCAATAGCTTCTACATGTATAATTCAGTGCCATTAATTAAGCTCTTCAGATTGTGCAACAATCATTAATATCATTTTCCAAAGTATACCTCTATTATCATTAATATAGCCTTGATGCCCTCTAAGCAAAAATGCTTCCTTATTAACTGTGGTAATCACTGGGGGGGAGGTGGAAAGGGTAGTTTTCTTAATATAAAAAGTCACATGTCATACACTTCATAGCTAAGCCATTTTAAAAAGAGTTACATGCACATCATTTTGTTAATCCTGGTTGACTAGAAAAACAAATCCAGAGTCACTCATATACATATAATAGAGAACTTTATATCAATTTGTAATTATGAATCAATAAAAAATCCCAACAATTTTAAGTCAAGTCCATAAGTTCTATATTAGTCCATAAGTCTGATATAAGCCCATGAGTTCCTCTTCAGACTGACACAACCCATGTAATGATGCCAAATGCAGCAAGATTATAAGCTTGTAGATGGAAAGTCTTGTGGATTCAGTGGAGGTGGAAGCATTACCAGGCTTCTGGCTGTCATCTGCATTCCTCCATGTGGTTTATCACAGGAAGGTGAAACAGAGAGTGTATCCCACCTTCAGGAAGGAAGACAGTGGTACCCAGAATCCTGAGGAGAAGGCCATTCCCACACAGAGGCATCATTGGCTATGGCCTGTTGACAGGCTAGACTCCTCCCCTTCGCTCATGTTGACAGGAGATTATATAATTGCCACAGCAATTCTAATGAGTTCTAGTACTCTCTCCCCACATCTGCATTCATTATTTGCTTCCCAGTTCACCTCATCCTACCCACACCACATCCCTGATAAACATTGCATGAGTTACTGTTTTGATGAACTCAATCATGCTGTCCTTCATAAACTAGGAAACATAACAGAAATGATAAAAAACAAAACCAACAGAGAGGTCTTTAGGGATGGCCCTAGTCCCAGTTATGTGGACCTCTGCTGCCACCACCCTCCCCAGGAGAATGCACAACAGAAGAAACGACAGCTGAGGGAGAGGAATGCGTTTGATCAGAGTACATGGGAGCAAACTAAGAGAGAATGGAACACAATCTGGCCCAATAAGCTTCAAGGACAACATTTCTGCTTGGAGCAGGTATGCACAGAGAGGATTAAAGGGTCTACCCCACTGGGTAGACTAAAGAAACAAATTCATAGATACTCATATGTGTATAAGAAAGAGTTCTATGTACAAGAGCAACTGAATACTGAGAAAACATCCCAGCACAGTCCAGATAAAGCCCATAAGTCAAATATTAGCCTACATGTCCAATACCAATCTATAAACTCCTCTTCAGACTCATGAAACATGTGCAACGTTGCCGAATGCAGGAAGATCACAGGCCAGTTGATGGGAAGCCTTATGGATCTAGTGACATTGTAAGTATCTCAGCATTGCCAGGGGTCTCCATGTGGTTCCTTCAGCTCTGAAACTCTCAGCATAGTCCCATATGTCTTGTCAGTAGAGTATCTCTCAAGGAGTGAGCAGAGAGAGAGTGTGTGTCCTCTCTGGAGAAAATACAGAAATTCCCAGAACTCTCAGGAGAAGGCCATGGCCATACAGAGGCCTTCTTAGCTATGATATGATTGACAGACTAGACTCCATCCCTTCATTCTTAATCCTCTCAAGTCTCAAATTGACACCAGATTATGTAACTACCAGACACCATTTACAGGATACTTTTTGCTGCTGTTTTGGTTTCTTGTTGTTAGACTGTTTTGTTTCGCTTTGTTTTTGTGCTTACTGATGTTTTTGTATATCATTCTAGAAAAGATAGGTAGGATAAACAATCCAGAAGCAAAAACTGACAGAACTGACAGTTCCTGGAGTACACAGGAGAGGAAGAGGTGGGGAGAAAGGAAGGGAGAGGCAAAAAAACCCAGAAACAACAAGTGATCTAAAATCAATCATAAGGAGGGTGTAGGACCGCGAGTGGGGTTTGATCAAGTGAAATGTAACCAAGAGGAATTAACAAAAGTCAAATGAAGGTTGAATATGATAGTGGACAAGAGGAAAGTAAATGGAAATAGAGGAAAGAACTAGGAGACAAAGGACATTTATAGAGGTATGTGTAAATACAGGGATGTATGCATGTAAATATATTTATATATTATGATAGGAAAATAGATCTGTGTACATATACTATTATGTTAAGAATTATGGTATAGAAGGACATTGGGTCTCAAGTACTCCCTCAGTGCAGTAACCCTTTGTTTTAATAAAGTGGCATTCTGTGATGCTCACCTTCCCGACAAAAATCAATGGAGACAAAGTGAGTGCATAAGCAAATGTGGTGAAGAAAGCTGATGGTACCCAACTTTCAAAAGATAGAGCATCTGGGGTCTTAAATGCTTGAAGACAAAAAAGTAGCCATCTAGCTGAGAAGTTACAAAGCACATATGGAAGAAGCACACCAGCCTGTATGATCATGAGGTGTTGATGGAATCAGGTGTCAGGCATCAAAAGACCCAGGACAAACAATCATATGGATGAACAAGGTGGGTAGGGCAGAGTGGAGACCCAGAGTCTGTCTGTAGACAATAGACATCTCCTCACAGTTGGGTCACAAGGAAAGGATGAGCCAGCCAGGGTTCAGTATAGCACAGACAAAACAGACAACATTCTTCTAGTTCCTGAATGCTTTCTCCCCCTTTCCCTCCACAATTATGACCCCAGTTCTAACATACCAATCCAGCTGACCAGAGCACGTACACTGCTACAGAGAAGAGTTTTCAACACACAGAATCCAGGAGAGGTAACCCCCTTAGGAACAATAATGAGACGAATAATGCCAGAGAGTAGGGAGAAGGTGAGGGGAGAAAGGAGGAAATGATCACAATGATCAATGTATAACCGCTCCATCCTTCCTCCCCTGCCCTGATCTCTAGGACGATGAACAACAAATACGTGAGTGAAGGAAAAGTGATCACTTTGAAATATGAAAATGACAATAATTTATAAACTATCAAGCATTCATGAGGGAGCAGTTGGTGGAGGGGGGGGGGCGGCACGGGAACAGAGAGAAACGAACTGAAACCAAGGCCACAAGTAGAAAGAAAATGTTTTGAAAGGACGATGGCAGTATATGTACAAATGTGCTTGACACAGTAGCTGTATGGATTGTTATAGGAGCTGTAGGAGCCCCCAATAAGATTATTTAAAAGGAAAAAGGAGCACTACTGTATGGTTAATGGCCAAGAAGTAGACTTTTTCCCACTTTGCTTGGAAATTGGCCTCTAAGATTCATGTGCTTGGTGTTTCTCCTTTTTTTAATGGAGTCATACAATATTTATCCTTTGGGGTTGACTAACTTCACTCAGCATAATGGTTTCCAAGTCCTTCCATGTCATGTTATGCTTCATACTATCATCACTGTTTTATAGAATATCGCAGTCTTCTATAGTGTGTATGTATCATCGTTTCTTTAACTATTCTTCTATTGTTGGGTATTTGGGTTGCCTCTAGTATCTTGCTCTTGTGAATTGTACTGTAATAAACATGGGAGAGCATTCATCCACTAGTGTGGTATGTGGTAGCTATATAACCTATTGTTAATTTGAGACAAGAGTGAAGGGGTGGAGATTGGTCTGTCAATCAGGTTACGACTTGTTGACCTCACTTGGAAATGCTAAGGAAATAAATATCTCATTGGGTGTGGGACACATGCTTACTTCCTGGGAGTCATTACTGTTGATGAGCCTAATAGAGTTAAGTTCATGTATCAAGAGCCCTGAAGCTGGAGGACACACATGGAGACCCATGACAGCATGAAGATGCTTCCACTGCCACTTCATCTACAAGACTATCTACCCACTAGCTTGTGATCTTCCTGCACTCAGCATCACTGCATGTGAGGATTTGATTGATATATTTTCAGGAATTTCATTTAGGTCTGGTTGTTTTTCCTTACATAGACATCCTATATTCTGACTATTTAAAAACATTTGCAACTCTTTCTTCTCATTTTGAATCATAAACCCATAAATGATGCACCTGGAAACTTTACATTATCATGAAGGCCAACTCTACTTTGAGGAGACTGCTATTTCCTAGATGTTTTTTGACTGTCTTTCAACCTAAGAGGCTCATCTTCTGGCAGAATATCAGGCAATATTCTGCTGCTATTCATAAGGTTTTCAGTGGCTCATCCCTCAGAAGTAGCCAGTCTGTTCCTTCTTCCTAGACTGTTCTTTGAAGCTCCCCTGAACCTCTTCACTACAGGTGACTCAGCTGGTACTTGAAATACTGATAGCATATTTACAGAGCCACAGCTATCACAGTGCAAGTAAACTAACACTCCATTGGTAATAAAATAAATGTATGATGAAAGAAATAGAAAGGATGGAGGATAAGCAACTCGAGTTATGTCATTTTCACATTGTCTCAGAAATCCAGTAGGATTGTCTTCAGTACATCACAGAATTTTTCATGAGCAACTCCAGAGGATCATGAATTTACACTTAGTTTTGCAATGACATGGTGTCGCTTGCTTTGTGTTCATGAGAGATATGAAAAAAATCATGTGGGAGAAGCTTATTTTAGAGCCTGAGTGGGTTTTGAGTCAGAGATTGTGGGAGGCACATATTACATCTGTTGCCTTTTCCCCTGTGTGACTAAACTTATACTAATTTTCTATGTGTTAACTTCCCAGGAATCAAAGTATATTTGAGTGTCTATAAGCAACCAATTCTGACCAAATTGTATCATAAAAATGCAAACCAGGTTATCATCAGGTGGGACTTGGGGGTTGGCTATTTTATAAATTCACAAAAGAGAACTAGTGGATTTCTCCCTTTTGCTACCCCAAAATGAATGCTAATGAGCATACTAGCCTATTCTATTCAAATGTATGAAAAAGAAAAGAAGGGAAAAGAGGAAAACAGAAGAAACACATCTTTTAAGAACAAGTTTAGGATGAGCTGGATGGTGTTGACATGGTTAAAGGTTAAGTTTTGACATTCAGAGCTAAGTAATTTAAGCTATGTGAACTTCGGTCGACATGGAACTTGAAATACTCCAGTGCATTTCACAGTGATTTTATTGTGGCATTGCCTAATGAACTTGGAGAAAAGATTTTTTTCTTTTAAAAAAATAAAAGAGAAAGAGGGAGTGAGTGACAGAAAGAGTAACAAAAGTAAGAAAAACAGTAGCTGGGAGAAATGGAGGGAGAAAAGAAGGGGAAAAGTTAGTTCTCAAAATCAGAAGAAAATGCTAATAGAAAGTGCTTAGGAAGGACCCTTGTCTAATGGAGAAAGTGAAAGCAGAAGAAGGAAAAGCCATAATTTTAACCCAAGGTGAACAGAACCTGAAACAGGCAGGCAGGTTTCCAAGTTTATAATTTTCTAATATAAAGATGATAGAAAACTTTCTTTACAACATTGGCTCCAAAGTTAGTGAATTTAAGCAAAGTTGGCTATGGGGAAAACAATTTCTGCCATTTGTCTTGTTTATTTGTATATTTATACATGGCAATTAGACATGGTGAAAATATGATACTGATAATACTAATAGATAGTTAAACATATAGAAGAAGATTCCAAATCCTCTTCATGCCAGATTTCCATCTCCTTTAAATGTCTGCAAGACTCTACCAAGGTGGCCTGTTTTCAGGATGCTTCCACCACTCTTATTTGCATCAGCAAAGAGTCTAGGCAGTAGTGAGTGCTTGAGAGAGTCGGTGTTCACATGGATCACATTATGACTGATTGCAAGATGGATTACAAATATGAGAATGCTGGTTTCCATCACTGAACTTCCAAAACCAATGCAGGGGTGATGGTAGTGATGGGGAATAACTGCTGTAAAAAACATTTTCTTTATATTAAAAAAAAAAGACAGGAATTTTCTGCTGTTCAGGTATTTATAAATAAGGCAGCATCAAATCAAGCACGTTTCTGAAAAATGAATCTCATAAAAATAAGTTTTTATTTCCATTATTTTGTTCTATTCCATTGGCAGCCAATTTTGAGAAAATGTCTGGCCTTCTGGAGATATGTGAAGCAAACAGAAGCTCCAATTTAAAAGTACAGCTTCCCATATGGACGATAACAGTTGTTCAGCCCAGCCTAAGATTATTTCAATTGACGGGTGACAGTATTTCAGAGAAATCAATAACGAGAGAATCCAAAAAGCTGAAGCAACTACCTCCTTTTCCCGGGCTACTCTCTAATCCTTTGCTCTAATTTTGAACTACGTCATGAGCAGATGATATGCAAATGCAGAGTGTCTATAAATCTCTGACAGGAGACAGGGAATTTGAAGCTAGAAATTAATTTAATAATTGGATTGGAAAAGCACTATTCTTAATATGTTTTTAATATGGATGAAGTGAGAGTAATAATTATGCCATTTTATGGATGATACATCAGGTACTGTCTTTTATGCAAATAACATGCCTGTAATACTATTTTTTTCCCAGCTTTGCTCTGCTGTTATTTTTCTAAGCTTGGTATGCTCATTTCTTATACATATTGCTGGAAAAGAATTACCAGAGTGTATTTATGAAAGTAATTATGATGATCACATTAGGTGACATCAAGTCAGTTCCAATTCACATTGTGCAATAAAAAGAAACCACCAGGTCCTGTGTCGTCCTCACCTTTGATGTTATGTTTGTTGAGCGCCTGTATCAATCCACCTTGTTGAAGGACTTCTGCTTTTCCACTACCTCTTTACCAGTCGCAATGTCCTCTTCCAGGGTCTGCTCTCTCCTTGTAACGTGCCCAAAGTATGTGAAACAGCGTCTCACCATCCTTACCTCAGAAGCATGCTGGCAATTCTTTTATACAAGTAAGAGAAGGAATGTGTGGTTACCAAAACAGTATGACATGCTTGTCATTTGTATACAAATACTGTAATGCTCTTATCAACTCAGCTTGGCTACAGTTCCCAATCACGCTGGTATTGGCTCTAACACGATCCACAGGAAGGGCTTCTTTTCAGGCATACTATTGAGAGTTTCTAGGTGGTAAAAACAGTTTCCAAGCTCAGCTGTTAACTGAAATAGTGAAGACTTCAATCCATGCAAAAGAACCTCAGAAGAAAGGCTTGGCAATCTAAGGTACAGTTCTATTATGACGTATTGGGTCACAATAAGTTGATGTGACTCCCCGGGAACTTTTTTTTTTTCCTGAAGCACCATGGTCCAAGCTGTGGAGCTACTGGTTGACTAATGGACCCTGCAGTCATCTTCCACGGGCCTGGAAAGCCAGACCCTCTGTCTGCTCCAGTTGAAAAGAGAAGGTTTTAAGATAAGCAACTCCAGCTGAAAAGAAAAAATAATATGCTTAGAATCTTCTGTCAAATAGATACACCTGTGTGATAAATGTGATGATTGGGGTTTATTATTTCTTGACATCTTGCAGTTACTTCATGATATTCTCAATGCACTGAAATTGTGCTATGTCCATTCTGCACTCCTTCCTATCCCTGTGTCAAGCTGGGTTTTCAACAAGTATATTCAAAACAAAGAACTAGAATAAATTATCGTTTTTTAATAGTTGAACTTTGAAATAACTCAATTCACCATCTTTAGGTTGATGCCAAATTATGAAATAGTTATGCTAAAAAAAGAGTTATCCTAAAAATAGCCACCTTGTCATAAAACCATTACCCACAACATAATTTTATAATGCACTCAGTCTGTGCTGAAAATTTTAAATATGTATTCTATTTATTTTGACTGCTTTAAAATAACTAAGTAAAGTTTATCAATTGTGTGTGTGGTTATACAGTGGCTGCTTAGGGTGTTTCTTCTTTTTTAAATCATTTTATTGGGGGCTCGTACAACTCTTTTCACAATTCAGACATACACACATTGTGTCAAACACATTTGTATATACGTTGCCATCATCATCCTCAAAACATTTGCTTTCTACTTTATTAGCTCCTCATTATCCCCCTCCTTTCCCCCCTCCCATGAACCCTTGATAATTTATAAAGTATTATTCTTTTGTCATTTCTCACATTGTCCGACGTCTCCCTTCACCCACTTTTCTTTTGTCCGTACCACAGGGAGGAGGTTATATGTAGATTCTTATAATTGGTTCCCCCTTTCTACCCCACCCTCCCTCCACCCTCTGGGTATTGCCACTCTTACCACTGGTCCTGTAGGGATCACCTGTACTGGATTCCCGGTGTTTCCAGTTCCTAGCTGTACCAGTGTACATCCTCTGATCTAGCCATATTTGTAAAGTAGAATTGGGATCATAATAGTGGGGGAGGGATGGAGGGTGAGAAACATTTTAAAACTAGAGGACAGTTGTATGTTTCATCATTGCTACATTGCACCCTGACTGCCTCATCTCTGCGCCCCCACCCCCAACCGTCCTGTCAGGGGATGTCAGTTACCTCCAGATGGGCTTTAGGTGCTCAGTCTCCACGCCCTGTGGTGTTTCTTTTCTTTTTTTGGGAGGCGGGGGACATCACTGCCCTCTGGTGGTCGTACGAGTTATCCAGCCTTGCTCCTAGAGAGCTGCTGCTGGATTTGAACCACCAAACCAATGGGCCACAGTACCGCACTCAAACACTGTGCCACTGGGGCTCAGCCCTCTGGTGTTTCTTTTATAATGGTGTTTTTACCTAGTAGATGACTATTTTTATAAATAAAGAAAAAGCATTTCTTAGAGTAAATTCAAAATGCTGATTACCATACAAGGTTCCCATTCCAAATGAAAATATACATGCTATAGAAATCCACACACACTGGATTATAGAGTATAAACATTTTTAGATTTTTAGAGATGATGCTCTCTTTTTTATTAATCAAACTTTACTGTATGTGACTATTCTAAAGTAGTAACGGCCTGGTAAAATACAATGCAGGCCACGTTAAACAGAAACGTTAAAAGAGCCAGGTACTTAAGTATAAAACTTTAATATATTTTATTTTACCCATTAATACCACATTTAATTTTGGCAGTTGTGTTTGTCTGGGTTGACTAGAGAAACAAATTCATAGACACTGGTGTGTATAAGATAGAGTTTGGGGTTGAGGCCTGGTGGTGAAGTGGCTTGGCAGTTCAAATCCAGCACCAGCTCTCCAGGAGCAAGGCTAGGCCTCCCACTCCCACCAGAGGGCAGTGATGCCCCCCCAAGAAATAGTTCTATATATAAGAGCAGTTCATTATTAAGAAAACATCCTAGTCCAGATCAAGTCCATAAGTGCAATATTCCCCAATATGTCTGATACAATCTAGAAATTTCTCTTCAAACTCGTGAATCACATGGAATGACTTTGAATGCAGGAAGATCATAGGCCAGTGGGTGGAAGGTCTTGCGGATCCAATGGTGGTGTAAGCATTTCAGTGATGGCAGGGGTCTCCACATGGTACCTTGAACTCCAGGTCTCCAGCATAGCTCCATGTGTTTGGTCAGAAGGACTATCTCATAGGGAGTGAACCTGAGTCCTGCCTCCAGTGAGCTATTTATCTCCTTAGAACCTCCACATGAGGCCATCAAGCTGCCACCTGACTGTTAGACTAAACTCTGCCACTTCAATCTTAAGTCTCAAATTGATAACAAATTATGTAACTACTACAGCAATCAATGTAAAAATTTATTGATGTGACTTTTATTTATTTATTTATTATCATGCTTATATAATCACTTTTCAGTTTGAGGATTAAGAATGTAAGGGGAGATTCTACCCTGTCAATCAGGACATAGCAGTGAGGCCTCTGTGTAGGCATGGCTTTCTCCTGAGGATTCTGGGAACTCCTGTGTTACTCCTTGGAGGTGGGAGACAGACTCTCTTGGCTCACTCCCTGTGAGACATCCCTGTGGAGACGACAAATGGAGAGGGGCTGATGGAGCCAGACCTCTGGCGAGAAGGCACATGGAAAGCCCTGCCAGTGCCAAGATGCTTGCAATGCCACTGAATCCACAAGACTTCCCACCCATGGTCTGTAACCCTCCTACACTTGGCACCCATTGCATGTGTTTTTGTGAGTCTGAAGAGGACTTTATAGATTTTATGAAGCATATGGCTAAAATCAGACTTAGGGACTAAATCTGGAGTCAGTATTCAACTGCTCATGTATATAAAGCTCCTTCTTATATACATGTGTCTATGTATTGTTTCTCTAGTCTACCCAGACTAACACAATCATGGTGTTCCTTATTGGGTCAGTTGTAAGGATCTAAGTTTCCTTTATGTTGAGGTGCAATGCATATTGAGTGCTGTGGTCATTGATCTTCAAAATTTCAAGTTTTTTTTGCTTTCAGTAAGAAAGCTTATGGTGTCTGCATAACACAGATTGTTAGTGACTCCTCTTCTAATGCTCCTCCAAAAATATGAACCTCTTTAGTTGCTTGGCCAGGAATCTCTCTTTGAATTCCTTAGTGATAGTGAGCACCTCTCCAATGCTTAATCCATTTGTGGAAACATCTCAATTGGTATTCCATAAACTTTCTGCAGCCTTGTTTTTCACCAGTGCATTCAGCACTACTCGGACCATTTTCAGTTATCTCATTGGTTATTGATCATTGCTGCTGCCTCCTCATTGACCAATTATTTTAGGTAAAGTGACTGTGTCTCCTATCTATTGCCTTTTAAAGTCTCTGCAACATTTAATATGTGCCCATAGAATATTTCATTATCACATCTCAAAGACAGAATTTTTTTCAGTATCATTAGCTTGAGAAAAAGTAATCACATTCTTACTTTTCTATTTTCTAAATACATGTCTTTGTGCATTCTTTAAAACACTGTAATGTTTTATTTTTTAGCTATTCTTCTTGAACCATCCTTTGAAATCCTTTGTTCAATTCATTTACTTCATTTTAGCTATTCCTAGATCAAGCAAGTTTGAGTTACTTCTAATAATCATTTCTCTTTTCTTTTCACCCTGTCTTTTAAACATATATGAATATAATATAATATAATAAACTAGTGATCTGTTTAGATCACTGAACTATAAAGCTAAAAAGAACTACAAAGCTAAAAATCATTAAATCTAAGACTAGATGCAATACTGCAATATCTCAGGACTTGCTACCCAGAAACACTTGCTACCCCCAGCAGAAATTCCTCCCCTACACCTCCCACAAACATTTAAAAGCCTGTTTCCACTTGGCAGAAAGCGAGCAGAGCACTAAGGAGCCAGTTTTTGGAGGCGTGTGTGGAGATCAAATAAATGGTGTGGAGTCTTAATAAAATTCTGTCTCTCTGAATCTCATTCTGTGCCTCTCAAAGTAAATCTTTTCTGGGAAGTCAAGAACCTGAAGATCTGGTTACAAGACCATTATTATAAAATGTTGAAAAAAATGTTTCACACAAAAAGAAACGTGCTTTGAAGTTTACTAGAGGTGGAAGGGGGAAAGAGTAAGTTACCAAGTAGAGGGTAGACATGTATTAGCTTGAGTTACAAACAAGTAAAAATCCTCACTGCCATTGAGTTCGTCCCAGCTCACAGCAGTCCTGTAGCCCAGGGGAGAACTGGCCCTGGCAGTTTCTGAGACTAACTTTTTGAGGGAAAAGGAAGCCTGTTCTTTCTCCTAGGGAATAGCTGGTGGAAAGTGTATTATGAGGGGGTTACCCCCACCCCCCAAAAATAGAGGGTTCCTCTCCCTGAGCTATATATTTTAGCTTTTCTCCAAAAAACAACTGTATCACCTTATAATTACTCTCTATTACATGTAAAACATTTATCAAATCTGCGACTCCATTTTTGGAAATATTTTTCAAACTCATCTGTTTGGATATCTGACAGTACCTCCCTCATTTGTCTTATCCCCTCGTCTACATTGTCAAATCAGTGGCCTTTCACGTCCCTCTTCATTTGTGGAACCAAAAAGAAGTCACATGGAGTGAGGTCAGGAGAGTCAGGTGCATGGAGAATGAGAGGCATGTTGGTTTTTGTCTCACTCTGGCACACTGAGATGGCTGTGTGAACAGGTGCATTTTCATGGAGACAAAACTGTCCCCCATCTGCAACAAATTAGTCTTTTTTTATTCACATTATTACTCAAACTTTTCAGAACCTCTAAATTGAAAGGTTGAGTAGCAGTCTGACCTGATAACAAATTCCAAATGCACTACAAGTTTACATTTTCATCCGTTCAGGAAGTTGTTGGTGATCCAGGATTAGGCTTGTCATCAGTTGACATTTCACCCTTTTTGAAACCAGAAAACCACTGCTACACTTTAGTTTTTCCTGTGGTGCTGTCCTTGAAGCTGTGTTCAGCATCACAACAGTTTCTGCAGCAATTTTCCCAAGCAGGAAACAAAATTTCACAGCTGCATGCTGTTCTCTTAAATAGAGGGTGCTCAAGGGGATCTGTGCTTACATAAAATTCACTGTAACCAGAATGAATCTTTCCAGGCAACTCCTCTGGGTGCACTAACTCAGAGTGTCTTGATGCTCATCTAGTGAGAAAAAATATATATGATAAAAGTCTGCTCCACCCAGTGCAATTCCAACTTTTGGGGGGTACTCCCTGATATGTACATATGTATGTATTTGTATATACACATATGTATGTGTGTATGTATATTATATTTAAGGATATATATTATAATACTAAGCATTTATCACACACATATCATTTAACAAGAAATTTAGAAAACTGTTGTCACAGTCAGAGATACAGCCTGTGTGGCCCAGGAATGAACATCAATTAAAAGAGAGCTAACTGAAGTGAAAAGACAAAAGGGGTAGGGCACTTAAGGAAATAAGAAACACTAAGAAATTGAAAATAAACGGGCAAGGAGCATGTCTGTTTTGTTCACCATTATATCCCCAAGGCCCTATTTAGTGATCTGTATGATCCAAAATAAAGCCTCTGCAAATCCCTAGAAGCTGCCTCTTATATATTAGATTATGGTGGCATTCATGTAAAAATAATGCTCTGCTAATAAGCAATAGATGTTAATTCTGCCCCCCCCCCAATATTTGCTACCTGCCTTCATGTAAGCTCCAATTCATGGCGACCAAATATCAATTCAAGCCAAAATGTACTAGGCATTCTTCGTAGCTCCAAAAAGTCTAGAGTCTATGGGAACTGGAAATTTTGTTCAATCATTTCTCCTTTTTCCATCAGGATTTTTCTATGGAATATTTGATTAAAATGTTAAGTAATGATGAAAGGGAAATAGATTTATGTGCACATATTTATAGGCTCAGTATTAGGGCCGCAGATGGATGTTGGACCTCCACTCAAGTATTTCCTCAATGCAAGAACACTTTGTTCTACTAAGTTGGCATTCCATCATGCTCACTTTCCTGACACAATCACTGAAGATGAAAGTGTGCAAATGCAATGGTGGTGAAGAAAGCTGATGGTACCTAGCTATCAAAAGATACAGCATCTGGAGTCTTAAAGTCTTGAAGATAAAAAAGCAGCCATCTAACTCAGAAGCAACAAAGCCCAAATGGAGTAAGCACACCAGTTGGTGTGACCATGAGGTATCAAAGGGATCAGGTATTAGGCATCAAATAACTAAAAAATTTATTATTGTAAATGAGGGGGAGTACAGATTGGAGACCTAAAGTCCATCTGTAAATAACAGACTTCTCCTTACAGAGGGGTCACAGATAGGAGACAAACTATTTAGGCTGCTGTGTAGCAATGATGACACATACAACTTTCCTCCTTCTCATTATTATGATCCCAATTCTACCTTACAAATCTGGCTAGACCAGAGGATGTACACTGGTACAGATAGGTGCTGGAAACATAGGGAATACAGGACAGATGATCCCTTCAGGACCCGTGGTGAGAGTGATGATACCAGGAAGGTGAAGGAAACGTGGAGTATAAAGGGGAAACCAATAATAAAGATCTACATATAACCTCCTCCTTGGGGTACAGACAATGAGGAAGTGGGTGAAGGGAGACATCAGACAGTGTAAGATATGGCGAAGTAATGATAATTTATAAATTATCAAGGCTTACAGGGGGGAGGGGAGTAGGGAGGGAAGGAAAAAAATGAGGAGTCAATGCCAAAGGCTTCGATGGAAAGCGAAGATTGTGAGAATGATGAGAGCAGTGGATGTACAGATGTGTTGACACAATAGACTTATGTGTGGATTGTGATAGGAGTTGTATGAGCCCCCAATAAAAGGATTTTTTTAAAGAATCTTTTAAATTTAATGTTGATGAAAAATAAAATTATGTATTGTGTAATGGTTCAACACAGTAGCAGTATATATATATTATCCATGTAAAGTAAAATAGAGAGAGCTCTAAAGAGAACAGAAATATGTTAAGTAATGGTAGTCAGAGACCCTCCAATTTTTCTCGGGTGTTCATGGAGACAGTTGTCCACACACTTCACATTGTCCTCTTGTTTCTGCCTCACCTTGTTCCTCTGTTGCTCCAGATGAAGAGTGATCATTGTATCTTGGGTAGTCAATAGTAAGTTTTTACACCTCCATCTCCTGTGCAAAAAAGTAGGAGGTGTAACAGAAACACTAAATATAATTATTAGGCCAATTTGATTCTATGTCCCATAAAACAATTATCCTTTACTTCCAAATGAAGAAAACAACTTCTATATATGAGTTGTACATAAGCAGACTAAACAGCTACTTTTAAAAAGAGCATCTTTCTTGAGGACCATAGATTGCTCAATGTAACAGGAAGTTGTGGCTTGTCAAAGATCAGAGTGGTAACTACATAAGATAACCTCCCCATTGATTTTCCAGAATACTACTTTAGTAGACAGGAGAAAAGTAACAACAGCCTTTCTTAGGACATATTGAAAAGTATCATTTTCCATGTAACCTGACATGAGTTAACAATGATAAATGGCTTCTATAGGATGAATAGTTTTAAATATCGAAATTATGTCTACTAGACATTTTATGCCTCCTAATTGATGAATTACAGAGATCTGTTAGAATAGTAGTAACACACTCAAATTGGTCATGACTAGTGATTCCATATTCATTTTATTAGACCAGTAACTAATTCGTCTGAGATAATCTATTAATTAATACTTAAAACTTTTTTTTTAGATGGAGTAAGCACAGTATTTCTGTAGTACTTATTATGGTTTCTGTAAGATCTTGAGCCAGTCCCGGTTGGACAGTCCTTGCAAATCAATTCAGCATTTGACTTTTCCCTCTTCACCACTTTTCCAACGCCAGAAATTTACTGAAGAGTTCTGGGACTCAAATTCTCATAAAGAAGGATAAGGCATGATGGTATATCTCTTCCTTTTCTGAGGCTTAGAGAGAATATGAGGAAAAACACAAAGTAAACGGGTAGATATAATGAAAGCCACACACATAAGCCCACAAGATGAGAGGGAAAAAAAGGGCTAGAAAATTTTAATTTTATAAACTAGTTCTCGCTTCAGCAACACATATACTAAAAACTAGAGATGAAAAAGCAATTTGGGGAAAGATAAGTATCATTTATTCATCCTTAGTATGTAGGACACCAGTGAGGGGGGCAGTCAAGGGGCGTGAGATGGAAAGAAAGTGAAGGTGCAAATGAAGGAATCCGGATGTAAACAGCAACTTAACAAAGGGTAAGCAGGTAAAGATGGGGCCAACCATAGAATTCTAACTCGTGTTCTTCAAAATCATGAGCTAAGAAGTTATTCATATCCTGCAACACTGGGAGGTTTTACTCTCGTATTTGTCAGGACATTTTACCGAACTATTTTTGTGGAAGTGATTGTGTCAAATGTGACAAACACATCTGAAGTTTATAAAGTTTATAAACGCCTCCTGATCAGAGGTGTTTCCAGCTTGATGGATAGGATAGGAGAGAATAAGATAGGAGAGGAGAGGAGAGAATTGGTGAGGAGAAGAGAGGAGGAAGGTGGGGGAAGAGGAGGAGGAGGAGGAGAAGCAAGGAGATAGTACCTGCCTCATCGCTTCCCCCCTCTCTGCTACAAACAAAGCAAACCTACTCCTTGTTGTGGACTCCATGTCACAGTTTATGCTGACATTATTAGGAGGGGGAAAATTACTCTACTTTCAACTATAGATAATTGCACTTTTTACATATACAGTGTTATTTTTATTGATAGCTTTTACATTCTTAATCTTTATACAACATAGAACTTCTTAATCTGAAATTCTTCCCATTCTAATCAGCTGCCTGAGTCTTTTCCTGTGGTTTCATTACTTTGCATGGGGGATAAAGAGTTGGGTAGAAAGAAAGCAGATTTTTAGAGCACATTTTATACAAAGAATTAGGATACATAGCTTTTAAAAGTGAAGTTTGATACAACAGAAACTTCTATAACCATCTTTTAAAGTTTTCTTGTGACTGTTTCCAGTAAATGACTCTGAGTCAACCAAAAAAAAACCTTTTTTATCTGTCTCACTCATTAAGAATTGGTTTTGTCTGTTCTTGCCTTTCACATAACTAGAATTAAATATTATACCTACCATGAGGCTAAATAAAACAGTATTGTTACAAAGCCATAGAAACCTTAATTAAACAATATCAAATGTGAAGCTACTGCTGCTTGAGTATCCTCCGTCTAGGTCAATACCCTTCAGAAGATTATGTTCCTATCTCGCACATCTTTCTCCAAGGAGTCCTGGTGGTAGTGCAAACCTACCATCTGTTTCACAAGAAAAATGTGAGGCTTTCTGTTCCCATAAAGAGTAACAGCCTTGGAAGTGCACCTGGTGAGATATACTCTGTCTTCTTAGGTCGCTACAAGCTGCAATTGACTCAAGGACAGTGAATTTTGAGAACCCTTTCCAAAGAATTCTGTGTCCTTTGATTTACTCAATATTAAAATGGTAGGTTTGGCATTCTACAGGCGCACAAATCATGTTGCTTCTAAAAATTTTTTGAGTTTTTGCAGCAAAAAGAAACCTGATGGGGCCACATCAGGGCTTGTGGGTTTGTGGTGTAAGTTTTCCCATGGAAACCCTGAGCTTCATCTTTGATCATGGAGAGGGGTATTAGCATTCCCTTCACCAGAATTGGGACTTCTGCTTGCTAGAAATGAGCATTCTACTTGTCAAGGGAGCACACAATCTGTGGGGTAGGAAAATAAACAATGAGCCTGGGGAGAACAAACCTTGTAAACTGGTTAGTGTTTCCATGCTGTGGTCCAAGTTGGATGGACTTCTGGAGACATCGAACCCAGAGTTATAGCTTAGGAAACGTCAAACATCTCCACCCCAGATATGTAGCCTGAGGTAAGATTGGAGATATCCTGACATAAAATTATAGCCTGAGACAAATTAGAAAGGAATGTGTACTTTCAAAAGGTGTAGTTTGTAGCAGTGTCCTCTTCACAGGACACCAGTGCTTAGGAATCAACCACTTATTCCTTTCTGTATCATCAGTTATCAGTGATGGGGCCGAATACGTCCGGGCATGATCACAGCCTTTCAGCATAGCTACTGAACCATTGGAAAGACCTGGAGTTACCGTTAGATTATCCGAAGTGGAATGAATTATTTTCTTTTGAAACACCGGCTGGCATTTATATTAATCTGGATATTCTGAGGCCTGACCAGCTGATGCATCTCTGGGTTAAAACGCTCTCTTTCAGTTAGACTTGTTTAGTCCAAAGAAAGGTAAATGGAATGAAATACTTTATGTCCAAGCTTCCCTATACCTTAGAAAGTTTTTATACCTGTGCAAAATATTTTTCCAGAAGTCAAATCCCCTGAAAAACATCTTCCACTACACTGCCCATCCCCTTTGAGACACACTGCCAGAGGTGATCCCTGAGAACACCTTATCACCAAGGCCAGTTAGAGGCAGCAACCATGGAAGGGCTTTGGAAGAGCAGTTTGAAGAGAACCTACAATCAGGGCAGCTACTTCAACTCTGCCAGTAGGAGGGAACAGTGCCAAAGAAAATGAAGAAAGACAACCAAGCACTGGTAGCCATGGGCACTAGCCCCCCTCCTCTTTTTGTCTGTTTAGCAGAAACATAAGCTCAAGTGAAATTCCAGCTGGGGAGAGGGCTACTGGAGATCACATGCCGACCTGCCTTATATAAGGAATGGAGAACATTCAAGTTGAATCTATGAATTACTCCAAAGTAATGGAAGTGGTCCAGGACCAGGATTAGAGCTTGGTTATTCTCAGAAACTGCCTAGTTGAGAAAGAACACAGATTAATCATAAAGAGCCTAAGACATCTAACGGGAAAATGATTTTAAATATTCATTTTATTAGTCAGTCTACAAAAATTATGTACACTAAGCTCCAGCATAAAAATATGGGATGCAAATGAGCTCCTACAGGCAGCAATCTTGGTGGACAACCACCAGGATTTAGAGGAGAAAACGTGTAAAATTATCAAAGATGCTGTTCCAGCCAATATCCGCCCAAGATCTCCACAGCATGATGACCCGTGGTCGTGTGTTATGGCTGGAGGAGGCCAGGCCATGCCGAGTGTGCACCATAGAAGAGGTGATGATGGCACAAACCTTCATATGATTGTACCATTACATTGCATGATAGTGAAACCAAAAAAACTATCTTAGTTTATTGGAGTTTAAATTATGAGCATTATGTTTTCAGAAACTTGCAACTTACAATGAAAGTTCTAAATCCATCTATTTATTTGTCTATTTGTTTGTTTGTTAAAGGTCACTTTATTGGAGGCTCTTGTAGCTCTTAAAATAATCCATGCATTAATTGCATCACGTATATTTGTACATATGTTGCCATCATCCTTTTCTAAACATTTTCTTTTTACATGAGCCCTTGATATCTGTTCCCTTTATTTCCCTCCCTCTCTTCCTCACAACCCCTTGATAAATTATAATTTATTTTCATATCTTACACCGACTACTGTTTACCTTCACTCACATTTCTGATGTTCTTCCCTCTTGGGGACAAGGCGGGGGTGGGGCTATGTGTCCCTAAATCCAGTTTTGAGTATCACATAGTTGATGAATTCTTTTAAACAGAGATTCTATTAAATGGTGAAGCATTCTATTAAAGAGCAATGTGAATAGTTTGCCCTTAGGGAGAATCTGTTTGAAAGTGAGTTACCAAGGAGGAAAAATAAGGTTTTTAGGGATTCCCTGGGTGTATCTTTGATGTATTTGGGGTCCATATTGTGGTAGGGTATAGTAGTGAAAGTGGAGATTTGGAATGAGCATGCACAAAAATCTGTGCAGTATCTTGGGACTGCTGTTCCCAAAAACCCTTGCTACCCCCAGCAGAATTTCTCTTACCTGGGAATTTTCAAAAGCCTGTTTACACTTTGGGTGAAAGAATAGAATCAGAGAGCCAATCGTGGAGTCTAGTGTAATTTCTCTCTCTTTCAGGAGATTCTTAATAAAATTTCTCTATGCAACACCCCATTCTGTGCTACAATTTCTCTATGGAAAAGCCCCATTCAGTACTTCTCAAAGGAAATCTTTATTTTGGAAAGGCACTTACCTGATTCATACCACAGTTGCCTTGGTTGAAGAGCCCTGAACCAATCTTGTAAACTTTTCACTCTAGTATTATGTGTGCATCCCAGTCTTCCCTTCCCCACTTCTGTATTCCCACCTAGAATTAGAATGTGATGTATTCTGCCAGCAGTCATGATTTTGTGATGGCTTCCCTCTACCTCAAGTCTTATCAAAGTGGCTGGATTTCTATAGATCTTTGGATGCTGTTATGGCCTCATGCTGTTGGTCTTCCTAATCAGGAGGATGTGTCTTTGTCCATTTAAGACTTAATAGAAGTGTCTCTATAAATTCTATTTGAATTTGGGGTCTCTTTTCTCTGTCGGAACAAAGGAAAAGTGACTGGCATGCAACCTCCCCCTCCCCCTCTCCCACCATTTCTATTGAGAAAGCAGCTAACAAAGGAAGTCTAGTTCCTGGCTTCAACAGCCTGCATTACTACCCTGGGGCTGTTTTGTGATCTCTTCTAGAGTAAGTGGTTTGTTTACAAATCCTGCAGAAGAGGTTTATATTCAAGTTGATTTTTCAGCTCTGCCTGTGGAGCCTGGGATTGCCAGAATGAAGCCAGGATGACTTATTTTCAGCAGTCTGCTCAGAAGCCTAATGGACTGTGTGGTCATCATAGGGAGGGCAAAGCTGAAGCCCAGGGATCCCTCATCTGTGGTAACCCCAAAATTCTTTGACTCAGAATTTTGGGGTGGTGTCCTTCAAATTTTCCACAGTGCCTGGCATCCTCTGGTTTTTAAGTTCTCGTTATAGTCTTTTCCTTCTTCCTTCTTTAAAGAGATGTAAAATAGAGGTCTAAGGAGAAATTCTACCTGTCAAAGAAATCAAAGTGAATTCTGGACTTGCAGAATTATATAGTGGAGACTAGAAAGGAGTTGTCCTGTTCCTCTTCCCTGTTATGCCATTGTAGTGAACACCTATGTGATCTTGGGATCTTTGTTAAATAAATCCCTTAGTTCTCTGCTTTCTCATTAGTGAAATGTAGGGGTTTGTGGTAGTTAAATATTTTTAGCATATGTGCTACCAAAGTGAGCACAGTAGTTAATAATTTTGTATCAATTTTAAGAAGTAAAAATGTATGGGTGAAGTTTGGCCTGCCTATCTGGTCACAGCTTGATGACCTCATTTGGAAGTTCCGCCAATATAAATATAAATGGTTTTCTGAAGATGGGTCTCTCTCTCTCTCTCTCTCTCTCTCTCTCTCTCTCTCTCTCTCTCTCTCTCTGTGTGTGTGTGTGTGTGTCTTCTCTTTCACCAAGTTGAGACCTTTGAGAGCCTTGGAGATGCATTCACCGCCCGCCGTTGGATAAATGGGACTTTGTACCCACAGGCAGGTGATATTCCTGCATTCTGCATCATTGTAGGTAGCTTTGTGAGTCTGAAGAGGGACTTGTGGGTTAATATAGGACTTATAGACTAGTATTGGATATATGAATTTCAGTTGCACTGGGATGGATGTTTTCCTGATATCCAATGAGTTCTTGATATAAAGTTTTTTCTAACACATACATGAGTGTCACTGGATTTGTTTTTCTAGTCAACCTAGCCTAACACAGATCTTCGATAGATGAGCTCTTTCATTCCTTGCAGGAATAGAATTGTAAAGAGAGAACTAAAGGCAGTTTATTCCCTACCATCTCAGTCAAGCTAATGTCTAATCTTCATTTGCATGTTGCCAGACAAAATAGATAAGTCTGGGAGATGGAATTTCCTTCTTGATACCTTTTTATCTAAGTTCTGAGGATGGGAAAGTAAGGATGTTTCTTATAAGAAGGGTGTTTTAACATTAGCATTAATATTCTAGAAATTAGAAACCACCCCTTCCATTTTAGAAAGAGAAGAACATGGTGTCGGGATTGGTGGTAGACTCATTAATAGCCATGAAATGCTGATGACTCAACCTTGCTCTCTATGCTCAAACCCCAAAGAGAGAGAGATTCCCTATGCATAGAACACAGGAGACCAAAAAGGACTAACCAGAGACAATCTGAGCTGCATTAATTCATTTGCATCGGGGGGCTTAAAGATGAGGATGAGCAATTCTGCTTCCAGTGACAGATGGCTGAATAAGAAATGATCCGATATGTAGGTCATTGTGGATACTGATTTTACAAATTCAAGTGATGTAGGTTGCTGAAACCATTAATATGATGACATCAGGTACCTGAAACTCATTGTTAGGTTGCTGCTCTTGTGTGTAATGGACTGTATCTTTCTGGGGAATGTTAAGGGGGAATACAGGGAAAACATTCACACTACTTCTGCCTGTGTTCCAAGGTGACTCCTGCAGGGAGAGGGTGTCCTTATGTTGCTGGCTGTCAAGAGATCCAGGAGAGCCTGGCACTGTTTTAACCAAAGAAATGTACCAGGTTTACTTGAGGAATTCTAAGTTTTAAGTGCTTACAGAAGTAAATATGCGAATTTCTACCTTCAAAAAGTTTCAAAATTTAGTCAAAATCCAGCAAGTTATGTACCTTCGACTATGTGACAAGAAACAGGCTTTGCAATAGTCTCAGGAGGTGTTTGACAGGTTTTACAATGACCAGAGGATTTTTAAGCATTGGAATAAAAGGCATCAAGAAACACAGGAAAACCATTTTACAGTTCCCCAAGGAATTAACAGAGCATCAACTGATATCTTTATTACTCCAGGGGATGTCAGATTGCTTATTCAAATAACGCTGCTTCACTTTACCTTAATGAGAGCATCCTTGAATAATTAGTAGATAGATTTTGCAACAGACTTTGAATAGTTAACAAGTTTAAAAGATTTGTTTTTACCATAGGGAAGGGGGTTATTACATTATGCATTCCTTTTAACAAAATAAATCTCAGGGACCAAATCTCAAATGATATTACCTTGCCAGTGTTTGATTAACAGCAGGCTAACTCTTTCATCACCTCAATCCCTCTTGGTGGGCCCACAGAAACGTGCAAAATATCTGCTCAGCTGAAGTTTAACTATTTTGAAGACTAACTAGTGTCGCTACACTTCACCCTAACACTGCTCAAAATTCAAGTGATGTAGGGTGCTAAAAGGCTTCTTGGCACCAGTCTTCCACAGTCCATTTCCAACCTGGGCATTGGAGACTTAGTCAGTGACTGCAGCAGCAATAACCACAGCAGAAGACCACCCCCAAAACTAAGAGTTCCCAAGATGGACAAAAACACAATAGACCATGTGGAGGATAAAGAATTAAGCCAGGCAGAGAAAGGAAGTCAGTTTAGAAGAATTAGCTGGAAGCCAAAAGGAGCTATCTCCAGTTGAGTCCGGTTCTGTCAGCTCAGAAGGCTTTCCCTGTACTGGTGGGTTTCCTCTCTGTGGTTGGTTTCCACAGCAAACCAACAACTGAATACATTGGCATTTCTCCAACATACTCAACAGTCCAATTGATTGCTCATATAAATAATTATGACAGTCTAACTGGCAAGAAAAATGTTACTAGAAACACTAACAGGAGTAAATCATGACCATCAAACAAAATACCAGCATTTGTGGAAAACACATTCAAAGTGCTCCCTGAATGGGAGAGTCCAAACCCTGGGCTTGCACTATCCTATAGATTGTCTCCAGGGACACTCTGGAGAAGGGAGGCCAGTATAATTAAATTCAGGGATTATAACATTTCACAAGTTTAATATTGCAGATTTTTTCTATTCTTCCCACAGGGATTAGTCACTTGCAATCCTAAAATGGGTCCAAATACTAAACCACTGAGAACTGGTTTGCTATGTTCATAGGAGAGAGAACAACAGACCTACCAATGGTTAGGTCAGAAGGCAAAAGGAGATCATTGGAGCTTCCAAGCAAACATGGAGCCATTTATAATTTCCAGATAATAGAATTTGAATAGGCATTGATTTGTGTTTACCATTGGTCCTTATTGATGCATTCCATGACTTCCATCAGTCACTTGATTTTTTGTTACAATGAATGGTCTTAGCCATAGCACTTGCGTTAAGATTTCATTCATCTGGTTAACTAGTCCAGCAGAGATTGCATTGTATGAGAGGTGGAGGTACAAGGATGTGCCCATGATGTCAGCCCAGTCCTATAGCTCATGTGGGTGAAATGGGCTCCTCGGTTACTGTCTGTTATGCTGCCATTGGCCACACACATTTATTAGAGGCCATGAATGATAGAACACTGGGTTGCTATCTTTTGTGCATAGGCCTGCAGCAAGTCAGTGACAGTGTCTACACACGTCAGGCCTATTGTAAGATGCAGGAAAGGTTCCTATGCAACTCACCTGTCATTGTTGTGGGCATGTCTATGAGTATTTTGCCCACTTGTTGACAAGCACTGGAGCAATCTCTACAAGGCTCGATGATTTGCTTCACAGAGAGAGGGGAGGATTCCCACCAATTAGGCAGTAGAACAAAGGGTCTGCTGCTTTTAAATGGAGTCATCCTGCCACCTGTTTGGCAGAGACCTGTTGTACGGGTCATCTCTCTTGGCATGTGCTGGTGGAATGAGGGACTGTGGATTGGTAGTGACACATGGAAATCCCTAAGACTTACACTCAGGCACAGATTTCTTTATTTAAATCTACCCCTTACAGATCCCACTGGCCCTCAAGTCAGTGCTGTTTTTTCAAATGTGATAACCATTATGTAGGCCTTTAATATTCTGTCCAGATGTCTCAGGATTATAGGCCTGGTTGAAGCACCTCATCTTTCAGCTAATTCCCTACTGCCAATCCACATACCATCTGCGGCTGGCTGGATAGTCACTGCCATCCAACCAGGAAGGTTGTCTCAGGCAAGGCATATGTGTTCAAGACATCTGCAGATATGGGTCTCGTATATTCATGTGTGAAGCTTTCCTACATGGGCAACTCTGTGCTGTGTGGATTGTCTGTTCCTTGGTGACATTCCTTACTGACTTAAAGATCTGGCCTAGGTCAGCATTCAGGAGACTAGGCAGCAAAGTGCTTTTCTGATGCAAATGTGCATGCCATTTTATTAGTATATTGGTGTGTGTATACCACTGTACCTTATTGATTTTGTCCTTAACCCAGCAGTAGTACTGTCACCATGGTTCCTTGATGATGTCTTCCAGTGGTAAACTCTTATCCAGAGCACAAAGTTGTTTTCCCATAGAACTGTACCTAGTCCCAGAACCCTTCCACACTTGGGATCAAAATCTCAGTGAAAAACACAATCCATGCTGTAATTACCATTGTCCTCAACCATATCCCTCTAGGTAGCTATCAACATCCAACTCACTCTTTCCCTAAGCTCTCTATTTGCTGTAGTGATACTTTAACTTTATTGAAGACCTGATCACTCTGCTTATCATTCCTTTCTTCCTAGCTGATAGAGAATGTAAGATTTGGGCTAAATTGGGAATAACCTCTAATATTCTAACATGCTCAGAAGGTCTATAGCTCTTTTACTTTAGGGGCAAGTATATGTGTTGACCTTATCACTTTAGCTAAGACAGATTCAGGGACCATCTTTATCTTATTGGACCTTACAACTCTCAAGTACTTGGCCAATAATTGAGGCCCTTATAGCTCGGCATAATTGACAACCCATCCTCTGGAACTCAAATGCACCAAAAACTGTGGCACAGCAACTTGAGGAGGAATAAGAAAATCTTAAGTTTCGTAGGATGATCCATATAAAGTATGATCAACTCTGCAGGTTTGGACCACATTTCTAGATCCTGTACCACTAGATCATGGCACACAGTAGGAATGTGCAAATACCCCAAGGGATAATGGTGAAACCTGCAGCTGTGCCTTTTATCTAAACTCCATATCTGTATGTGCCAACCTTTTCTCCTTCCCCTTACAAACCTCTTCTTATCTGTTCTCCAACTCTGCTAGCTCCTCCCACCACATCTGAACTGACATTCTGTAATATGTTCTCTCCCTTCCCTTCTCTCTCTTCTGACTCACAAGTTTCAGATCAGTCATCTTCCTCAAATTTCCCACCCACTTCATCTTCATCTCCGTCTCTCTCCCCACCTCTGCCGTGTTCCTCACTACCTGACACCTTTCCTCTGCCAACTTTGTCTCTGCCCCTTACTCGTTCACATGTAGTCATTCCCAGTTCAAAAGCCTCTTCTAAGTACCCCAAAAGTCCTCCTTCAGAAGCTGCTCCTGTTTTTTTCACTCCATGAGCTGGTAGGAGCTGAGGGATAACTTAAAGTACATATCCCTTACGTGCTCAAAAATGTCTGAGATGTTTTCCCTTTGATCTAGACACTTATATGAAGAAGTTTAATATCTCCCTTAGTCATACCTGGTATGAGATCTATATAATTCTTTTTTATTTTTTTGCATCACTGCCCTCTGGAGATCTATATAATTCTCACAACCACTTTACCGCCCCTCAACGCATCCCACCAAAGACAGGGAGAGTGTCTGGATAGCGGCTCGGCAGAGGCTATGAAGTTCAGGCCCAGAAGCAGGATAAACCAGCGGGCACTGAGGAAGTTCCCTGATGAGACTCTGACTGGAATTATCACCTTGGTCATGGGGGCCACACTCTCTGAGATGATGCAGTTGTTCATTTCATCGGCGGCTTACAAAAATCAGCTAATATGGCAGTCAGTTGAGACAAGATTAAAGAAATCTTTCAGAACTCCAAAGAAAATGCTGCCCAATTTTTGTCACATCTTCAGATGCTTTAATTACATTTATCAGAGTTGACCCTTCAACCCCAACTGGGAATACTTTACTTTAATCAAACTCCTTTTCACAGTCAACTCCTGATATAAGTAAAAAAAACTTTAAAAACTGAAGGATGGTCTTCAGACTTCACAGGGCGATCTTCTCAGTGCAGCATTCAAGATTTTCAATAATAAAGTAGAACAAGAAAAATTAGACAACTTAGGAAAGGCAAAGCTAGATATCAGATTCTGGCTAATGTCCTTCAGGGCAATATGAGAGAATCTAAACAAATTAGCACTGGGCCACAGGCAGCTAAGCCACTTGGACCCTGCTATAAATGTTCCCAGATGGGACCTATTGGACATGACAATGCCTCCAGCCTAATGCTCTGCCAAAATCTTTGGCAGATAAGGGGTGCATTGGGAAGTTGACTGCCCTCTCCCAAAGAAGGCAAGAAGGATGGTCTCTTCCATAATACCTCCAGAGCAATCTGCTCAAGACACCTCAATCTAGTGCTATTAGATTGTGATAGAAGGCTGAACCACCATTGATATCACCCATCTCGAGACCAGGGTAACAATTACCACCTCAGGAAAGTTTATTTCTTTCCTTTAAACAGGAGGTCCACTTATTCATTTCCTGAAAATTCAGGAAAAAATTCTTTAGCACCCACCACTACTGTAGTAGTTTCAGGTATAATCTCACAATCACTCATTACATTTTCACGTGTATGCGGTCTTTAGAATGCACAATTCACAAAACAGATACCTTGACCTGGAAGACTTGCCTTGCTGTCTATCTTAATAGATAGTTTGGCAGGGTAGAAGATTTTCAGGTTGGCATTTTTTTCTTTCAGCTTTCAGAAGATGTTACTCCATTCTCTACTCCAGTTCATGGTATGTGTGGATAGGTCAGAGCACATTCTTACTGAACTCCATTGTATGTGACCACTTTTTTTCTTTTGCTGCTTTAAAAATGTTCTCTTTTTCCTCAAAATTAAATATTTAGCTATTATATGTCTTGGTGCGTTCTTCCTGGGATGATCTCTAATTGGTGTCCTCTCTGCTTTGTGTATAAAAGTGTGTGATTCTCATTCATTATGGTAGGTAAATTTGCTTCCAGAAATTCCCTTGCTAATTTCTCTGTTGACTTCTTTAATGTGTCTTGTGCTGGTCAACAAATTATTCAAATATTTTTCATCTTCATAGCATCTGTCATTGATCTCAGGTTTTCTTTTGCGTCCTTGATGATCTCATTTGACTATCATTCCCATTTGTTGAAATCTGCCTGTTTGCTCTCAAGATTAATGGTATGATTCTCTGCCTCCTCTACTCTGTTTATGAGATCCCCGATCCTGTGTCTAGCTTCTGTTACCTCATCTATTAACTCCTGTATTTCCCTTTGGTGTATGTTCTACATTCCCACTTTCGTGAACTTTATCTCCTCTTCCATTGTGTCCTTATTCTGCCTGGCTTCTCTCATCTCCCATATTACTCCAAACAGTCTTCTGATGAATTCTTTTTGTGGTATATCCATGTCTGATTCTTCTTTGAGCACTGTTAGCTTTACTGTTGTGTTTTAATCTGCTGCTGCTGTTGTTGTTGAGAGTGTTACAGTATAATTATCTAGTGAAGTTATCTGGTCCAGGGGATTTTTTTGTTAGTAATCCCTTGATAGCCTTATCTATTTCTTCTTTTGCTATGGGTTTGTTGAGATTCTTGACATCCAACAGGGATAGTCTAGGGAGATACTGTTTTGGTTTTTTTTTTTTAAGAATTTGTCCATGTCTTCCAAGTTGTTGAATTCAGTGGATTATAGTCCTTCATAGCACTGTGTATTTATCCTTTTGATGTCATTAGGGTCTGTTATAATGTCCCCTGTTTCATCCCTCATTCTTGCTCAAATTTGTTCCCTCTTTTCTTTGGTTAGGTTTCCCAGCAGTATGTCAATTCTGTTTATCCTTTCAAAGAACCAACTGTTAGCAATGTTAATTTTTTCCGTAGTTTTCTTATTTTCCCTCTCCTAAATCTCAGCCCTGATTTTTATCATTTCTTTTCTTTTGCTATTAGTAGGCTTGTCCTGCTGGCTCTGCTCCGTGAATTTTGTGTCAGTTTAACAATCGTGACACTCTCTTCCTTTTTCAGGTGTGCATGTATTGATATGAAACTTCCTCTAATAACTGCCCTTGCTGTGTCCCATAAGTTTTGATACTTTATATTTTCATTCTCATTGGCTTCTAGGAATTCTATAATTTCATCTCTGCTCTGGGCCAATAAATCACTCCTTTTGCAATAGAAAATTATTCATCATCCAATTATTTGCCCTTGTTTTCTTCATCTTCCTATTGTTGATTTCCAGCCTTATAGCACAGTGGTCACAGAGAGAAGTCTGTATGATATTAATGTGCTTAAATTTATGTAGCTTTGCCTTATGCCCCAGTATGTGGTCTCTCTTCAAATGTGTGCCATATGGACTTGAAAAGAATGTGAATTTTTTTTTTGTATTTCAATGAAAAGTTCTATAGATATCTATCAAGTCAAATTGTCTAATTGTTGTGTTTAGATCTCTAACCTCCTTGTTGAGTTTCTTTCCTTGTGATTTTTCTCAGAGAGCAATATATTGAAGTCACCCACTATAATTATTGAGTCTGTGATTTCTTTTTTCATCTTTGGAGTGTTTGGTTGACATATTCAGTGGGTTTCTCATTCGGCAAATATAAATTTAAAATCCTTATTGGTTCACTGTCTACTGTCACCTTGAGCATTATATAGTGTGCCTCTTTATCTCTTTTTATGGTTGGCACTTTGGAGTCAATTTTATCTGAGATTAAGATTGCTACCCCTGCTTTTTGTGAATTGATGTTTGCTTGGGATATCTTTTTCTAGTCTTTGATTCTCAGCCTATTTTTGTCTGTAGACTTCAGATGTGTCTCCTTCAGGCAGCAGATTGATGGGCTGTTTTCTAAGCCAGTCTGCTACCTGCGGTCTCTTAATGCCTGAGTCCCATACATTGATATTCAGGATTATCATTTCCATCTGTGGACTCTGTGGTATCATCTTATAAATATTGTGTTGTGTGTTTCCCTACCTCCTTTTCTATTCGGTGTGTTTTGCATGTGTATATGAGGGTAGATCATTCTTGACTTCTTTCCACCCTTAAGCCAGCGCTGTTTTCGAGGCTGTTTTCTCTTTGATGTCCTCTTTAAGAGGTTGTTCTATGTGGCAATCTCTTCTTTATGCTTGATGAGTGTTGTTCTTCTGTCCACACTGGGTCAGCAAGCATCTTTTGTAGGGCTGAGTCTCTTCTAACCTATTTGAGCTTTTTCTTGTCTAAAAAGACTCTTACTTCTCCCTCTATATTGATAGATAATTTGGCTGAGTAGAGTATTCGTGGGTTTTTGTTATTTTCCTTCAATTTTTGGAATATATTACTCCACTCTATCCTCTTCTTCTTAGTGCCTGCTAATAGATCTGAGTTTATTCTTATTTGGGAAACTTTGTTTATGATTGCTTGTTTTTCCCCAGTTGTTCTCGTGATTTTCTCTTTTTCCTCAAAGTTGGATAGTTTAATTACTATGTGCCTTGATGACTTCTTCTTGAGATTCGGTCTAGCTTGTGTTCTTTCAGCCCCCTGAATGGTTACCTGGTTTTCAGTCATTTAGATGAGGAAGTTTCCCTCCAAGAATTCTCTGACTAATGTTGCATATGACTTCTTTGTTGTGTCTTTCTCCAGTAATCAAATTATCCTGATATTGTTTCTCTTCACAGCATCAGACATAGCTCTTAGGTTTTCTTCAGCTTCTCTGATGATCTTACTAGATTTTTGTTAACGTTTGTTTAAGTTCACTTAGCTATTCTCTAGGTCACAGATTCATGCTTTTGCTTACTTCAGTCAATTCATGAAATCTGTGAGTCTGCTATTGATTTTTGTCATCTCATCCCTAAGTTCTTGCATTTCACTTTGGTGTGTGAACTGTTTCTCCTCTATCATCTCATTCTTTTTCTGTATGGTGTCCCTCTCATATCTGTAGGATTCCAAGTAGCATTCTGAAATTTTCTTTCTGTAGCAGATCAATAACTGCTTCTTCTATGCATATGATTAGGTTCAGGATATGTTCTGCTGTTGCCTTTTCTTCTTTTTTTTTCTTTTGCCATGAGATTGTTGGGACTGATTCCTGCTTGCTGTTGCATTGTTTTAGATGAGCCAGGTGTCATTTTCCAGGAAGTTGAAAAGCATTGGCTCTCTCTGGGAGAGAGAATTTCTCTCTTAGTAACTCTCCTGGACTGATTTCTGCAGAGCCCCTCTGATATGTGTTACTCAGGTGCTATCTTCCTGGAGGTCTTATCATTTGTTCTTGTAAGCTTTGTTCTTACATACTGTTTCTCTAGGAAGCTGAGCCACAGGGTGGGGAAAGACATTTAGCTTCAGCATCTCAGAGGAAATATGCATAATTCCAAAAAGGGAAATGTGAGGAATTGAAGGACGAATCCTACTCCATCTAAAGGAGTTAAAAGACATGGAATCCACATTGGAAATCTTGGGTCACATGGTTTCTGTCATTTCTAGGATCTCTCGGTTTAATATGTATATTTCTGTATTGGGAGCCTTGTCTATTTTGCTGTTTTAAAAAAAATTTAAAGAACTTACGCATGCCTTCACAAATCAAACCTACGTGGAGCTGTATATGGCTTGGTTCCAACTGTTAAGGTGACTATTAGACCATGCCGAGACAAGAGAGCTATAGATTTTTTTCATCACCCCTGTTCAACATGAAACAATTATAGAAAACAAGACCTTTGGCGCAATTCCCTATTATCAAAAGGCAGACATAATGGGTCCAGCTGAGAGTGGAGCAGCACCTAGTCATTACAAGTATCTCCTTCCCACGATTCTCTCCACCTCTACCTCTCCCCAGGTGAGCCAAACACTTCCCATGCCTGTGAGGGTTTATGTCACCACCACCACTGGATTCAAACTTGCCAGTCAGGAGGATACCAGGAGCTCCCCAAAACCTAATTATTAAACACAATGCCCAAGGGTGTATTAGTGTGTGATTTCTGTGTTTCTCTCGCTCGTTCACTTGCCTCTCTTGTCTCCAATCCATTCTTGCTTGCTCTTGTCTGTGGCTGTTCTGACGCTTCTGTCTCTCTCCATTCTGTTTCTCTGATCTCTGTCCACTCTGTTTCTTTGTTCTCCTTCTATTCTGGAAGAAATCCATGGGTCATATTTTCCAAATAAAGCCTGTTGATAGAAACTCGCTTTTTGTTCCCTCTGTAATTTTTATCACGAAGCAAGGAGGCCACTGGCTACCTGTGTGTCCTGGCATGTCATAGATGGGTTCATGGCTACAATGGAAATACTGCCATTTTTGAGAAATTATTAGTGCTCCTAAACTTTCAGATAGTGAAGGGGACTTTAAATACTATAAAGAGCAGTAATTTGATTTCATTATGACTTATACTTCAACATAAAGAAAACAGAAATATAGCGATATGCAATATCATGATAAATGGATAAACTATTAAGCTTATTAAAAATTTCATTTTATTTGTCTTTACAATGTCATAGAAGAAGCAGCAAAGAAATCAAATAATGTATTGAATTAGGTAGATATGCTCTAGGGATGTCTGTAAAGTGTTAGGAAGGAAAGCTGTGACTTTGAAAACGAAGGTCCACTTAACCTAAGCTATAGGATAGTCAGTTGCTTCAAATACATAGAAAAACTGTCCAATGAATAAGAAAGATTGAAGAAGTGATGCATTTAAATGATTGTGTTGAAGAATGTTGCATACACCATGAACTTCCAGAAGAAATAACAAATTCATCTTGAAAGAAATAGAACCAGAATGTTCCTTAGAATAAGGGGCAGGAAACTGTCTCATTTACTTTGTGCATTTCATCAGGAGGGGACAGTCCCTAGAAAAGAATATCATGCTTAGTAATGTCAAGGGACAGGGAAAAGAGGAAGACCCTCAAGAAAGATAGAAAACAATGGACTCAAACATCTTCTTAGCTACTTAGAGTTTATCAAGGGGAGAAGAAGTGATGCTGACAGGAATCTGGCAGAAATTGTAACACAAAAAAGAGGTGGAGACGTATTTCCCCACATACATCTCCAGCATAAAGAAAGGTGAAGGGCACATAAAACATATTTCCTCGGCTGACCCCTGGTGGCATAGTGGTTGTGTGTGGGACTGCGACCCACAGGGTTGACAGTTCAAAGCCAGCAGCAGCTCTCCAGGAGCAAGGCTGGGATTCCTACTCCCACCAGGGCAGTGATGCCACAAAAAAAAACCAAAATATATTTCCTCATCAACAGAAGAGACCAGAGATAGTGGGAAGATAATGAAATGATGGGGTGGAGACAGACGGTATGTTCACACCTGCTCCAAAATGACTGAATTGACTCTTGAGGTATGGGTCTGAGAGGAGGAGAGCAAGACGTTGGGTCACTTATGTGTAGGCATGTTGGGATGCACATACATGAAAAGAGGAGTTACACTACAAAGGACCAGCCAATAGCAGAAAACGTACTATAGTCTATGGTGAGAGGTCTGCCATTAGCAGTATATAAGGACAGGCTTTAGGTTTTTCCCTGACTTTGAGAGTAGCTAAGAGTAGCTTTGGACTTCTTTTTCAAAGTATTCCTTTCAACAAACAAACTCTTTCTGTTCAAATCTTTTCTTCAATTCTGGTCTGAATTTTGTCTCTTGCCTGAAATTTTACTGGGGAGCAGGCACAAGAACTGAAGAAGGGAGAGCCATAAAATTTTAAACCTCCTCCTGGGAACAAGAGTGATGATGGTATAGCACACATAGCAACAATTGTGATCATAGGGCAGGGGCAGGCAGTATCTTATTCTTTTGTATATAGACACACGATGAGTAAAACCAACTCAGTGACACCAAACAACAATTGTGTTAGGAGTGCTGGTGTTTCCAAGATCACAGAAAGTCTCGATTAGATACAGAAAGCTTGAAAAATAGGAAGTAACTATTAGTGCTTTCTCTAATTCTAAGAGGGGAATTATATTCTGGTGATAAGTAAGAAGAGCTGAAAAAAATCTCACCTCTCGTGCATCATATCCATGCCTGTGACTTATTAAAAAAAGAAAAACAGTAAATCTTCGAACCTCATATTGTTAGGTACGTGTGGGTTTTTTTTTTCTTTTTTGGTATATATGTTTCTTTCTCTTTTTTTATTAGATCATTTTTGGGGGCTCATTTAACTCTTACCACAATCAATATAGACATCAATTTTACACAGACCACATTTGCACATTTGTTGCCCTCATCATTCTCAAAACATCCTCCTTCTACTTAGACCCCCGATATCAGCTCCCCCTATTTCACCCCCTTCCCCACTATCCCTCCCTCATAAACCTTAATAATTAACAAATTATCATTATTATGTCCTATTGTCCACTGTCTGATGTGTTCCTTCACCCAATTTCTGTTGTCTGTACCCAGGGAGGAGGTTATATGTAGATCCTTGCAATTGGTTCCCCCTTTCTATTATACCTTCCCTCCACTCTCCCAATACCACCATTCTCACCACTGGTCCTGAAGGGATCATTCGTTCTGTATTCCCCATGTTTTCTGACTCCAGTGTACATCCCCTAGTCTAGCTGATTTGTAAGGTAGGATTGGAGTCATGATAGTGGGTAGAAGGAAACATTTAAGGACTAGAGGAAAGTTGCATATTGTATTGTTGCTACACTGTACTTTAACCGCCCCATTTCCTGACTGTAACCCCTCTGTAAGAGGATGCCGCTTCACCTATTGATGGGCTTTGGGTCCCCAATCTATACTCCCCCTCATTTATAGTGATATAATTTTTAGTTGTTTTATGCCTGATCCCTGATCCCTTTGGCACTTCATCATCACACAGGCTGGTGTGCTTTTTCCATGTGGGCTTTGTTGCTTCTGAGCTAGATGCCACTTTTTTACTTTCAAACATTTAAGACCCCAGAAACTATATATTTTGATAGCTGGGCACCATCAGCTTTCTTCACCACATTTGCTTATGGACATATTTGTCGTCAGCGATCATATCAGGAATGTGGGCATGCAACTTTATGATTTTTAGTTCTTTGAAGCATGATAACTGATTCCTTTGACAACTTGTGATCACACAGGCTGGTGTGCTTCTTCCATGTGGGCTTTGTTGCTTCTGAGATAGATGTCCACTTGTTTATCTTCAAGCCTTTAAGACTCCAGACAATATATCTTTTGATAGCCAGGCACCATCAGCTTTCTTCACCACTTTTGCTTATGTACACATTTGTCAACAGCAATCGTGTCGGGAAGGTGAGCATCATGGAATGCCAGTTTAATAGAACAAAGTGTTCTTTCCTTGGTGGAGTACTTGAGTGGAGGCCCAATGTCCATCTGCTACCTTAATACTTGACCTATAAATATATGCACATCATCGTATATAAATATGCTTACTTATGTACATGCCTATATTTAGACCTCTATAAATGGCCTTTGCTTCCGAGTTTTTTCCTCTATTTCCTATTACTTTCCTCTTGTCCCACCATCATACTCAGCCTTCATTTGGATTTCAGTAATTCCTCTTGGTTACATGGCCCTTGGTCATACCCTACCAGGAGGCCTCCTACAATTCAGGCTTCACCCCTGAATTTGGATCACTTGTTGTTCCCTTGCCCCTGGGTTTGTTAACACCACTTTCTTTCCCCCGTCTCCCCCTCTCCCATGTCCCCCCAGAGTCATTAGTCCCGTTATCTTCTCCTCCAGATTGCTTATCCTGTCTATCTTATCTAGATAGACCTGCAGAGACAATAATGTGCACACAAACAGGACAGAGCAAAACAATGCCACAAAAGAAAATAACAACAAAATGATAAAAAATGAAGAAAAGAAAGCCTGTAAATAGTTCAAGATTTGTTTGTTGACCTTTAGGAGTGCTTTCCCATCAAATCTGATGGGGTGCTATGCCTTGGCCCAAGGTCTGTTTTTGCACACCAGCTCATGTGTCCACCAGGTGTCAAAAGGAATCAGTTTTCCAGCTTCAAAGAACTCCTTCAGGACTTCATTGGTCTGCTCCACTTGCTGATCTGTTGCACACCCGTTAGTGTTTTTCCTCGGTGTGGTGGAGTCAAATCAGGCGAAATTCCCACACTGTATCTCTTGTGTTGTCTCTTGAAGGGCTATGCATCAGTGAGGGATGTCGTGTCTCACGGTGGGGCTGGCCATATGGTCCTCACTGTGCATTGGCTACTTTGAGCAGGGCTATCATTCTCAAGGCTTGGTGGGGTATATATGTCTCTTATTGCCAGCAGCTATCCCAGAATCCTGCCACCTAGGGGACCTTGGTCATTCATTTATTAGTTTTCCAGTCCCTGCAATCCAGCAGAGATCTTAATAGGGAATGTAAATGGGACTGCATTGTCAAAACAATTTGATACATGTCCTAATGTACAATGGGCATCTCCAATGGGGTTGTAGTATGTGGTGTTTCCTAAAGTTTATAAACACATTGTTTTTATTCAGGAGATTTTCTGATATGTTTCAAAAGATATCAAGTAGATCTAGAAACATGTCTTTTAAGATGCAAGTCTGAGTGTGTATGCATTTGTGATCCAAAACTTAAACAAGAAAAGCAATGTAATGAACCGAGCATTGTGATCACTATATTCATGATCCTGATTTGAGCCACATAAATAGTATCCTTGCAAACCTTGTAAAACCCAATTGTTATTTCCCTGTGGCTCTCACTATAAATACTATTACCCTGTCTGTGAATCCCATAGAACTTAATTATATATGACTTCCTGAATCCCATCTCCCCCATTGCAAAACCATCTTTTCCCTTCTTTCCATCCAAATCCTAGTTAATGATCAAGACTGAACCCAAGACCCAACTTGCCTCCAAGGAGAAATCCAATGAATCTTTCAACTTTCACTTATTCCTTCTTACTCTGAAATCTTGACATTACCTGTCAACACTTGTCAAAAAATGTGCTTGTGAAGTTCCTTGTATTATTTTCCTGCTCCATTGAACCACTTTTGTGTGTCATTCTTTTATCTGATCTTAAGCCTTATTACTTCTCAAAGGAAGACATTGGACTAGGTACATACCAAAGCATCTAGAAAAATACTAAGCACAAAATAGAAACAAATATTTGTAGGCAGGATAAAGAAACAACTTTTGTTTCCTGGGAAGATTTTTTGAGAATTTTAGATGATGCAGAACTTGCTTGGCATTTTGGTATATCTGTCATATAGACAAGACTATAACAAGAGCTCCAGGAAAAATGACAATTCCCGAGTGGTAGGAATGGTTTTTCCTTGTTTAACATCTTTTATCTATTCTGGGGTTTTTAAAGTATGAAGAGAAATGTGACATTTATAAAATTTCAGATGCTATCCTGGCTTTTGAGAATTATTTCAATCTTGGATTTCAAGCAATTATGTGGCAATTACTAGTTCTGCCATGTTCTAACTTTGCATTGTGAAGCTGTTTATCTTTTTCCCCCAATTTTTACATAGATCATCTATTTATCTTCCAGTAATCAATTGGGATAGAAATGTCTCAATAATTTCGTTCTAGTTTTACCATGAATGTAGCTGAGACAGAATCATGCCATTTTTTTAGTCATGTGAAACAGTTTTAATTCTTCTGGAATCCATGGAGTTGGAGTGGCCCCTCCAGATCAATGCTCAAAAATCTCTTTATAACATTGATTCTTCAACAAACAAACAAAAAACAGGCAAACAAACAAAAAAACCTTCTTAAAATTGCAACGCCAATCAGAGAGAGAGATTTGTATTTTTAAAGGTGGTCCACAAAGTTGTAGAAATGGGTAATTCCAGTCAAATTCAAGTCCATGGGCTTTTCCTGACTCTAGTAACTGCTAGGGCTGATGAGCCAAGAAGCAGAAAAACATAAACTGCTTCCTCGGAAGTGTGCCAGTGAGTATTTAAGAAGAGAGAGGTCCAGTTTCCCTTCTCAGGGTGAACAAGTCCACCAGGCTGGCTGTTTGCTCTGGGTTACCCCTCCTTGTGACTTTGACTGTTCCATAGTGAACTGTGGGTATTGCATCAGCCCCACCATACTCTTTTATTCAGTAGAATTCAAAACAAAGACACTTCCCCTAAATTAACCACTCTTGCAATCTATTTCAGTAATGGTTCCTCAGGAAGATAACAATCCTGACGTTCACATTGAAAAGTTTCTTTGCACTCGCATTTCAATAGTTTCTTGGTTTTCCCTATTCCCCAATCTGAACTACTTCCTTGGTACCCAGCAGTCAGACATCATATTGTTTTCATGCAATTTTTCTTTATGAATCTTCCCTGAGACTTGGACCAAATTGGATCCAGACTTGATTCAATGTTGCATTTCACTCTTATTTCCCCCGTCATTGCCGCTATCATTTATACAGAAATCCTGGAACTGTCTGCTTTACACTTTCCTTATCGTTCTGTATTTCTGTAAGGATTCAATGAGTTAATTCCTGAGGAGTTAGATCTACATCCACCGATTTTATATTCCATGAATAACAGTTGTCTTGGCTAGTGGAATGTAACATAACAGCTGTTTTAATCCATGGTAGTTCTTTATTTCATATGAAACCAAAAATTTCTCATATCCTCATTATTCTTCCTTTTCCAAAATGAATTTTTCCTGTGAGTCAGGGCTTTCATAGCCTGCCCAATCATTATAACACCAACTGTGGTAATAATTTCTTTTAGAAATGATAACAGGTTAGTCCCAAGGAGTCAGGCTAATATTTTGTCCTGTTGTCTATAGTGTTACTATGAGTTGAAACTAACTGAAAAGTATCGAAGAACAACAATATAGGTGAAAAATGGAATGCTGCAGGAAGCATAAAAGATGTGAGGAAAATACAATTGATGTACTCCCCCTCCCCCAAATTAGTTGATTTTCGATTATCTCAGATTGTAGCATATGATCAAGAACTGATTAGTAGGGAGAAAGGAACCTTTAATAAATGTTTAATAGTGTTCTTGCAACTGCAGAAATTTTTCTTCCTCTTTTTCCCTTTCCTCCCTAGAACATATCCTAGGTGTCTGAGCTTAGTGAATTAGTGCTGTCAATAATTTACTGTTGCATTGTTAACCTAAAATCTTAGGATAGGCAATCTTCTTTTAGAAAAGCCAGACAAACACAAGAATTATAGATTGTATTCCTGAATGGGAGGGTCATAAACTTTTGCAAAAGTGTAAGACACTGACCATATTAGAGATGGGAAAACAGTCTTGGAGAATTATCTCACTATCCTTCCATATGTGGTAATAAAATCATACACTAATTCTCACTTGGTTCCATTATGGCACCCTAGGTAGGACGCCCCAGTTTTTGCATGGGCCAACAGCACAATGGGGGTGCACACTGTAGACATTCTAATGGCTGCTGGGACAACCGTCTTGAGTTCTGGAGCATACACTGTAGACATCTGTCACTTTTACTTTCTGTAGAATCCATACATTTTATCTGATAACTGTGCACCTGGTTTGATTTCTATTTGACGCCGGATGCCTTATACTTTTGTGTGCTAGTGTGTTCTGTCTGTTTTGTTTTGGTAAATCAGTGCAATGATGAAAGCAAATGACTCCATCCTAGAGGAAAAGTCTGTAAAGACAAATTCTATCTTTTTGAGTTTGTTTATGTCATAGTCATGTTCCTATGACTAAAAGAAAAAAGAAAAATAGAACAGTGCTCACTATAATACAGCTTGGCCCATTTTCAATCTTAATTTTGGAGGAGAGAAAATAGTCTTTAAATGCATCCTTATATTATTATAACATCTTAAATCTTGAATTGTTTTGTGGAAGTTTGAGTAAATAAGATTAAATTCTTTAAATAAAAATGTTATTAACAAACCACAACCAGAATTTGAAACAGAAGAAAGGATTGTTCATTTCCCCCCTTCTATTCCTTTATTTGAACTCGGTTTTAATTTTACAACTCATGCATACTTCTAAGTTAAATTGCTTTAATGTCATAAGGAATCAATAAAATAATTCAATTTGACAGAGTTTTCTATGTGTATGTCAACCTTATTATGTAAACCTCTACAAGTATCTTGAACTAAATATTCCAGGTATTTCCACAAAAGACGAAAGGAAAAACTAGTTTTTTTCACTGTGTTTAGAGTTTAAGTGGATCAGAGAAGACAAATGAGGAAGAATTCAATGAGACTCAAACAAGTTATCTGTTAACCAGGGTTATAGAGAAACAAAACCAGGATATATATATATATATATATATATATATATATATATATAGAGAGAGAGAGAGAGAGAGAGAGAGAGAGAGAGAGAGAGAAAGAGAGAGAGAGATCATGAGAAGGAATCTAACAACTAATTAGTCTACACAGCAGTACAGAAGGTTCAGTTCCATTCATTTTTGTGCAACAGTTAATAATGTGAAGGTCCTTCAATTTACATGCTGGTCCAAAGCCAAGAAAGCAGATAGCTGAATTTGCCTTCAGATGAGACAAAGCAAGCAGAGTCCGCCCAAGCAAGTCGTCAAGGTGTGGCAGAAACAGCCAGTCATGTGGGTGCAGAGCAAAGCAGGCCCCGATGAAGTCTTCAGTCCCAGTAATGCACACACCCAACATAATCCACCAGCAGCATGGCAAAGCAGGTCTCAAAGGAGCCTCAAGCTCAAGTGATGCATGGCAAGGTGGCATGATCAACAGACTGCTTGGCCCACAGGTAGTGCAGCACAAGGTTGAGGCAAAGGACTCGCTCAAGCAACAGCACAGTAGTTAAATCATCAGGGAGAAAGAGAGAAGACCAGTCTCAGAGGAGACCACCTCCCAATCAAGCTGAGACATCATTAAAGACTTACCACATGTTCCTACAGCAGCCTGGTTGGCATAACAAACCTGACAGTTATATACCTTAAATGTGGCAAAAACAATTCACATTTTTCTTGGGGCTATTAGCTGCCACCACCACCTGAGGTCTCAGTTTCCATTGCTTATCTAAATGGTCTTGCTTGTTTTCTTCCCGAGTTAGAACATCCTTACTGATTCAGTTTAAAATGAGTTTTTACTGATAGGAACAGGGCTGGTAAATTTTGAATTTCTAATAGACAAAAATCTTAAATTATGTTACATTCTTAGTGTTTTAATTAACAGCAGGCTAATTCTTTCATTCCCCTTATTATTTAATATAGCAAAAATGCTACCCATCTGACTAACATTTTAATTAATTGTCTAAGTAATTTGACCTAGAAAGCTACCTAAGACTCTTCCACTCATGAGATAATTACGATATCCAAGGAAATTGATAAGCATCTTAATTGTTGTTTTTACTGTTTTATCTGAGTGCTATCTATCAATTGCGATTATCATTTTTTTTCATAATGAGATATCATTCTAATTATGTTAGTTACTAACTTGTTCCTTTTGGATATCTACTTGCCTAGAACCTTGATTAGAATTTGCCTTTTAGCTTTCAAATCATTGGTTTTACTTGATTTACAATGTTTGTGTATCATTTTCAATTAGTAAAATATATGCTTAGTAAAAATATATGCCTAGTAAAAAATATGCTTAGGGTGATGAACTTACATAAAAGAATTTATTTTAACATGGCTGCAAAGCTAGGAAGAAGACAGAATAACTAATAGTAAAACGTTCTTTGTTTTTTAAGAAGAAAAAGCAAAGTATTTTGTCTTAAAACAGAATGCTTGATTATACAGAAACATGAAAGTAAGTAGAACATGTGTGGTATAAGTTGCAGAAGGTTTATGAGAAATAAACTTTGTGTGGGTATTGAAAACAAGAAGCAAAGAAATGTTTTAGAACTTTTAGACCAAATACATATTAGACAAAACTCAAGGGGGTTATTTATAAGATAGGAAAAGGTTGGTGAATTTCTCACCTCCAAAATATTTAATCCTGCCCTTGGAGGATTGAACCCCATCAATATTCACTCCAAGTCAAGCAAAAAGACAAGTTTGGGTTATTTATTAGAGGATCAATCCCCTGAAATAACTCCCCCAGTAACCAGGTCACCAGTAGCTGTGTCAGAGTACTTCCCAGTTCACAAAGATTACAGAGTGTTTATAGTTGGCCTTTTATAATTGTTGACTTACAAGTGAATTTCCTAAGCTCTTTCCCAAAGACCAACAGTTATCTCCTGCCACTTGCCCCTCACAGTTTTTAAGAAGCAAGGCATTGATTAGTATATGAAGACTTTTGACATGTTAGAGGTGGGGTGGGGAGTTGAACTCGTCCCTTGAGTATAAATTGGACAGGTAATACTTTAATTAGGCTTCCCAAAAGTAATGTGACATATCTCTCTAACAATCACAATCCATTAATTTGTACATTTAAAAATCAATTATTCAGAAACTCTCACCTCAACTGGAGTCAGGGGTTTTTTGGGGGGAAGGGGAGTAAAAATCATTAAATAAAAAGGACCTGCCATATAGTATTCCCCCAAAGTGATCTTACTTTAATAGATCTTCTTACTAATAAGAACTTTTGAAGCTTCCTCTATTACTTTTATGATAGGAATATAAAATATTTTAGAAGAATCTTAGTGAACAGGATAATATCTTTTGTAAAAACATAACTAGAAATATTCCATAGCAAACTTATTAACCCCTCTAAATTGTTTCACATCATATTCTGTTTTGTGTCCAGGCACAATTTCTCCAAGATGTTATCTAAGTCCAAGACTCCATTCTTATCTGGGTGTTATGAATCCTTTTTCTCTCGCCTCATTAAGAGCTGGAACCTGCATACCTAGCCGTTCCTCAAGTTTTAGGGTCCACAGGAATGGGAGCAAGATATTAGTTAAAAGAAAGCATTGTTTTCCCTGTTTGCACCTGTCATTCCAAGAATTCTGTCTCTCTGTAAAAACTGTTTCTCGGGCTGAGCCCCGGTGGTGTAGTGGTTGTGCGCAGGACTGCAGTCCACTGGGTTGGAGGTTCAAATCCAGCAGCAAGGCTGGGCCTCCTACTCCCACCACCAGAGGGCAGTGATGCCACAAAAAACAAACAAAAAAAACCCCTGTTTCTCTCAGCTGTGTCTGTATTTGTGTGTGTGTGTGTAGGTGTGTGCGTGCTGTGAGGCTAAAGGGATGGCCAAAAGGAAGACTTCTCCCACTCTCCTTCCCCATGTTTATGAAAATAAAACTTAGAATCATTTTAATCTATCTGTTTTTTATAATCTGACAATGGTAACCAAGTCCTCTTTGTGTCTCCTCTGTAACAACAATGTTCAGCAAATTTCTCTGGAAATTCATGAACATTAAAAAAAGTTGTTCTTTGTCTCAGAGGTGATTTCACTTCTATTAGTTCATAAACCAAAGAGGAACCAGCCTGCCCTTAAAGAAAACAAACAACACCAAAGGTTTAACATTGTTGTGTGAGCTTCCAATCGGAGAATCCACCTAGTATTGTCAGGTGCGCCTTTCTCTTCGAGTTTCTTTTCAGATTTCAGGGACCTTGGCGACTTGCTGTGCTGCTCTTCTGAGATGTCACAATTACTCTATCTTGTTTGTGGAGGTGGTACTGGAAAACATGTTCTTGTCATGAAAGGTTTTACTGTTGTCAAATGTAACCTTAATTCTGTTGCCTTTGAGTCGACTCTGACTCAGAGGCTCTTCATAGACCGAATAGATCTACCCAATCAGGGTAGCAGCCAGTCACTGAACCACTGTGCCGTCACGATTCTCCATTATACCTTAATCATAAATTGATATATTTAAAGGACTTTTCCACAAATAGCTTTCATTTACTCATTTTCTATCAAGTTCTTTTAGAGCAGCTCTTCCATGCCAGAAAATTGTCCATAGTTCAAATATAGAGAGAAAAATCACAATGTATTTTTTCTTACTGTGATAGGAGAAGTAAAACAAATTTTTGACTTTTTTTTTTTTTTTTGTAATACAGACTGTGCCCTGCAGAGATCACAGAGAAGTGCTAAGGTTGTGGAGCAAAAGATATAAGAAAGCTTCCTGCTATGTGTTTATTGGGGGTGAAGCTTAAAGAACTTTTGTTCAACTTTTCTTCCTTTCAAAATGTGAGAGGTCAGAGCATTCTCAGTGGAAAAAGCAGCAGGAATCAAAGCAGGCAAGAGCAAAGGGGAGTGTTTCCTCTCCACCCTGCTCAGCAGCTGCTGGGGAGGGACTCAACCAGTCTAGAGAGGATGCACTGTGGAGTGATGACAGCCAAGGGGAAGCAGAGAGAGGGCGGGCCCAGTTCGTTTAGAAAATACTAGCTGAATTCTCCCTCACAACTGAATTCCAGCCAATGAGCAAAGCAAGTGTAGAAAATATGGTGGATTTATTTCCTTGGTTTCTAAATGATGGAACATTGTTTTTAGATTCACGTTATCATTAGAATTGCTGAAAGCAAAAATCAGAGAGAAATAACAGAGAATAGGATGAGAAATAGACTATTTTTCATAGTTTAAAATATCTTCTATTATTTTACAAAGGAGAAACTCACTAGAAAGCACCTTAAGTGATTCGAGTAAACATCCAAAATTAGACATACTGACAGCAAATCCTCCCAGTTTGCCACACTGAGAGCACACACACTTCTGTGGCTTAATAATTGCACTGTAAACCTGAGAGAAAACAGCAAATAAACCTGGATTGAGAGGCATGTTACAAAATAAATTTCTAGCATAATGCATCAATAGTCTGTGTCGCTGGGCTTTCTCTCCTGGAGGTACCAGTAAGTTACTCTCCAGTGGCTTGTTCCCACAACATAGGAGGCACATGTAAGACAGAAAGGTAAGAGAATGGGAGGACAGGAATGGAGCAAAGATTTAATAAGCATGGTTCATTTCAATCATGCAGCAAGTCCCTACTGAATTTTTGGAACACCCGAACCTAGTGGTATTGCATCAGGTTTTATGGGTATTGGGTAACAGGACCTTATTAGCTCACCTTCACCCTGTCTTCTTTTTCCTACATCCTGGTTGGTCCTTATTCCAGCACACTGGTGGGTTGGTCTCATAATCTATGGTATGTGTACCTCAATATCAGGTGAGGGCAGTTTGTGATGGGTCATCCAGACCTCTAGCTGACCCTGACATCCCCTCTGCGGAGAACAGGACTCTGAATTCATTCAAGATATTGCATGCCCATCGATGTGGCTATTTCTTGATGAAGTGGGACACAGAGCCTATTTTTTCAGAGGTTGCTTTCTTCACTTGCCCTTCACCCGGGAGCTGCTTGATCTGTCATCTGGAGTGTGATGGAGCTGTCCCGAGTCATCATTGTCATTTTTATATGGAACTGCTGGAACCAGGAAGAGGCAAACTCAAACAAAAGGTTAAAGACACGCAGCCCAAACAACAGGAGGCAGATCGCCATGGCTGGTCCAAGGAGGCGAAGCAAGCAGGAGGCCCAACTCCAAACCTGGGACCATAAGCTCTAAGATGCTGACAAATGCTGCTGTCAGCACTTCGGTTGGATTTTTTCAGACCGTGGTGTGGTGGTTACTCATTGAACGGCTAAACAAAAGGTGAGTGTTTTGAGACTGCCAGCTGCTCCTCAGAAGAAGCATCTATAGAGAGTGAGAGTCTCAGATACTCCCCAAGGCAGTTCCACCCTGCCCTGTAGCGTCACTAAGACTTGGTATCCTCTCGACGGTAGGGAAGGTTGTTTGTTTGATCCCCATCTTACAGGCTGCTTCTCGCACAATGCCTGACTGATTAACATAAAATCAATATCCTTCTTTTTAATCATTTTATTAAGGGCTCATGCAACTCATCACAATCCATATATCTATCCATTGTGTTAAGCACATTTGTACATTTGTTGCCCTCAAAGCACTTGCTTTCTACTTAAGCCCTTGGTATCAGCTCATTTCTTTCCCTCCTTCCCTCCTCCCCCCTCCCTCATTAAACCTTAACAAAATAATAATAATTTGTAAATTACATAAATTATTATTTTGCCATATTTTACATTGTCCATGTCTCCCTTTACCTACTTCCCTGCTGTCCATACCCCAGGGAGGAAACTCTATGTAAATCCTTATAATCGTGGCCCCTTTCTACCCCACCTTCCCTCCACCCTCTTGGTATTACCACTCTCACCACTGGTCCTAAAGGGATTATCTGTCCTGGATTTCCCAGTGTACATCCTCTGGTCTAGACAGATTTGTAAGGTAGAATTGGAATCATGATAGTCGCTAGGGGGGTAGGGGAGGAAGCACTTAAGAACTAGAGGGAAGTTGCATGTTTCATCGTTGCTACACTGTACCCTGACTGGCTCATCTCCTCTCCATACGCTTCTGTAAGGGGATGTTGTGTTACATAGAGATGGACTTTGGGTCCCCAATCTGTACTCTCTCTCATTTATAATGATAAGATTTTTAGTTCTTTGATGGCTGATACCTGATCCCTTCGACATCTCGTGGTCACACAGGCTCGTGTGCTTTTTCCATGTGGGCTTTGTTGCTTCTGAGACAGATGGCCACTTATTTAACTTCAAGCCTTTAAGACCCCAGACACTATATCTTTTGATAAGTGGACACCATCAGCTTTCTTCACCACTTTTGCTTATGCACACATTTATCTTCAGTGACTGTGTCGGGAAGGTGAACATCATGGAATGCCAATTTAAGAAAACAAAGTGTTCTTGCATTGAGGAAATACTTGAGTGAAGGCCCAGAATCCATCATCTGCAAAATAAATATCCTTTAAAAATCACATTGTCCTTCTTTGCCAGTAGTTAATAAGTCTAGGCACCACAGATTCTGAAGTGTCATTGATACTAATGAGTCTCTCTGGTTCTGGATGGCCCTTAAGTTCTGTATAATCTCCCCTAAAATGTCAGACAATTCCATGGACAAAAATTGGTAATGCTGAAGGCTTCCAAATCAAGTACCTAGTCTGGTAGTGGTGCTAAGTCTAATAGCCAAGTAATGAATTGGATAGCTCTCTTGGCTCTTACTACAGGATAGTAGGACAGGTATTGTCTGCTGGTTTGCAATTATGTCCACTTCGGGGGGTCACAAAACCCACATACAAGTTCCTGTTCAGTTAGCTGGGAGGCATAAATTAGTACTTGTTCCATACAAAAATAATATATTCTGGATATTGAAGCAATCATCTGTTTCTATCACACATAAAAATGGATCAATCTAGTATTTTTCTTTTCCCAACTGGGAAGGAAGGCAGCTAGAACCTCTCCTGTGAGAGGTTGTAAGGAAGTAGATGTGCTCAGGACTAGTGAGGGGGTGACTTGAGCTTTGGTTCTGTTCTCCAAGTGCAGTTTCTTTTCTGTTTATTAGTATCCATTCTGGTTTGGAAACAGCAAGCTCTCCTGGATCGGGGCATCCTCAATTGCCCCATGGAAACAGAGGGCTATAGGACGTAGGTCTTCCTTGGTAATAACTTGAACCTTTGTCTCATGAACCATCCTTTTTATGGAGTTGTCCAATGAAAAACATAAAGGCCGGTGTGTGTCTTGGAAGTTGATTTAGTCCCTAAACCTTCCAGAAGGTGGTAGGACCCTACTGGCATGGTCCTTCAGGACCATGAAGGTTTGTCGGAGGTTTGAATTCTCTTAGTTCATAGCAGGGTTTGAAATATGAGTATTGTATGGGTGTTAATTGGTCTCCAGATTGGTTTATTTGAAGAAGGGGCACCCTTTGCATTCTCAGAGGCATTTAACTGCCTACTACTATTGGATGTTTCATTATCCAATCAGACAAGTCATGGTTAAATATAGTCCTGAACCAGAAGGGAAGGTCTTCACAGTTTGTAAGACAAATGGTGACTGTTTGCGTGGCCTAGGCTTGTGCTCCAAATAAATATTTGGAGGAGAAAGGGGAGAGACACAGTCAAAAGTTCAGGCCAACCTTGAGTTGGTGTTATTTAAAAGTCAGAATGTCAAATCCAAAATCATATGAAAATGTAACAGAACTTCATGCCTGGATGTTGACAATCCCAGCCTAAATGTGCTTAGTTTGGTAGCAATAAAGCTAAATGGAATTACACAACTGAAGGGTAATAGATAGGTAAGCGTCTAGGCACCTATAAACACTAAGCTTAGGATCAGGACCTAGGAATTAGCCTTGGGTAGTATTTCTCTTCTTGGTGCAGTGTCACATCCATTCAGTTTTTCTGCGGCCCAAACTTTTGTTTCTTCTTTTTTTTCAAACTTTTGTTTCTTAAAGATGAATTTCAAACCTTCAGTGAGCTCTCACTGCATAGTTTCTCTTTGATCAATGTCAATGCCATCTGAAACCTGGGCTAATTTGCCCAGGATAGATGCACCACTGCTGTCAGGGTAGATATCAGTACTTGTTTAGGTCTTTCCCATACTGTTTCCAACTGCTATTGTGGTCCCCCTTTCATTAGCACCCAATCTCCAAGCTTGATGAGGGACTGGGTATTTACTAGAACTGGTTCAGGAATCAATTTTTACCCATAATCTAACAGGGTTTGCTATTTCTATTCTATGATATGCAATATAACAGCAGTTTTCAACCTGTGGGTCATGACCCCTTTGAAGGTGAAATGACTCTTTCATAGGGGTCACTTGATTCAAAGCGATAGCAAAATTACAGTTATGAAGTAGCAACGAAAATAGTTTTATGGTTGAGAGATCACCACAACGTGAACTGTATTAAAGGGGTTTTACATTAGGAAGGTTGAGAACCGCTGCTGTAGAATAGGGATGCTCAGTCTACTAGTCCATCACAAATGCAGTATTGGGTAGATCACATTTGTATGGCATTAAAAAAATAAACATAAGCCTATCTCATCAATCCCGTCACTTAACTGATCTACAGTGTGACCAAGCAGATGCAATCTTCGGTGTCAAATGCATGCACAAACAACTGCTAAGTGCAGCAAAACTGACAAGCAAAGTCGAACACTTTCAAGACTTATCTTTGTTAGAACTACATTCCTGTGCTATCCTTTCTGGAAAGATGCTGAAATTGATTAACTTGCATCAAAAATTGCAGCACTGTTTCACCTGAACCCTTCTGACTGGAAGATGATGTTTGACACCACAAACTGACAGTCAGCTGAGGTCCAGAGCGCATGAACAGTTCTGGAACTTGCTAGCAGAGGGAAAGTACCCAAACATGAGAAACTGTGCTAACTCCTTGACTGCATTATTTGACTCTACTTATTTATATGAGTCGGCCTTTTCCCACATAAAGATCATAAAGACCGTTCCACCGTGACTGATCATTTGGAAGTGTGCTTGAGGCTGGCTGTCAGCAGATACTGTATGGACCGAGCATCCCTGGCCCATTCCTTTCAGTGCAAGTCATCAGAGTAAACTCGGATAATGACAAAAATGTACATAGCTTATGTATTTTGTTGTGCAATATGGACTCATATGGTTATGCAAGATACATTGTCCATATAAAGAATTCTCGATGTACTCATGAATAAATGTAATAAATAAAATAAATATATGTTTTACATTTTTATAGCTGGTAGATCATTTTTACTTGATCACTTTATAAGTAGCTTACCTGATGGAAAAGTGTGAGCCCCCCTGCCCTAGAGGGTAACTCACCTCTTGGAACCCTTAATGCTTGAATGGAAAAGGGCAGCTTGTACATGAATTCAAATGGTGACACTGGAGATTCTATGTGGAGATGCACTGAGCCTCTATGGTTAAGAGGGAGCATCTCTACCGAATAAGTCTCCTGATATAAATTCACTCCAGTGAATTTCCTTCCCCCTTTCCCTGAGGACTGCTGATGCTAAGTTGTATGTAAGTCCTATGAAATCCCTAATGCCACCCAAGTGCCACTGAATCCAGATATCTGGGCAGATATGCTGCAGGCCCCACCACTTGTTTGTCAGTTTGTTTACTGTGATGGCTGGTATGTGGCTGTGATGCTGGATACTATGGCATTGGTATTTCAAATGCCAGCAGGGCCACCAAAGTGAACAAGTCTCCGCAGGGCTTCCAGGTCCTAAAAACTGAAACAGAACTCTTAGTTCTACCTTGTCTTTTTCTGAAACATATAGGAAAAAGGCTTTTTCTAGGTCAGGAGCCCCCCCCCCCCTCAGTCGGAGGTCTTAATTAAGGCTTGCTTAAGTACTTTTAAAACCTTATAGGCTTCTTTCCATTTTAGTTCATCTACTCCTTCCTCCCCTAAAAGCCTCATAAAGGGGCTTTGCTCTGCTCCCAACATTTGGGATCCAAATCCTGTAGTGACCTGCTATTCTTTAATTGTCCTTAATTGTCTTTTAGTTTTTTGGTCTGGAATTGAACAAATGCCTTAAATCCTATTACAAGATAGTCTCTTCCTGGGAATTAATGTAAATCTCAGATAGTGCACTCGAAATTTCCTTAGTTTAAAACTGTCCTTTCCCAGGAACTTCAGTTCTGCCTTTGTGCCTTTTACAGAGGCTTTATATTATAGTTATGATGCTACATAACTACAGTATTTATTGATGGAGTAACAGAAGTCACTTCCCTAAAAAATTCCCAAAGGGGGAATGGAGTCACAGAAACTTTATGGTAAGGCTTTCCATTTATATTGAATGGTCCTTCTGGTTTTAGCATCACTCGCTTTGAAGGGAAAGGGTGGATATGATTCTTTGTGCAAAGGGATGGAAAACAAGGCATAGTTCCAATCTAACATCATATAATGCTATTTTTTTTCATATAATACTATTCTACTGGAGGGGTTTTGAATACCAAGGTACTACTGGGTGTCAAAGGATTATTATCTCTTAATTGCTCTTCAGTCTTGAATCAGTCTCTATTTCTCATTTGACTTTTGAACTCAAGATCTGGGTATTAAAGAGAGATGAGCTCTCTTCAATCATGTTCACTTCCCTTAGCTGGTAGATCCGTGGGCCAAGACCCTGAATTCCTGCTGGTGAGGTCCCCTATGGGGATCATTGGAGGGTAGCCTGTACCAGGCTTCAATTTGGTTATCACAGGTTCTACATTAGTGGCCATGGCCAGTTTACCGGAAGCCAACCCCTGGGAGCTCTTGCGAATGCCTGTATCCTCTGAGAATACTTTCACTAACAATAAAGTGGTTTCCAGAGTGAATGTTACTGGTTCTCCCAGTCTCAATTAAAAAATAGGAGACACAAGAACTACTGGAAATTTGTAGTAAAATAAGGAACCTCCCAAATGCAAGGAGAAGGAGTATGAGAAATATTTTGGTAGGGACTCATCGATGCCAACAACTTGAATATGAGAGTTGCTTAAGGGAAACCAAAGCTTTGTTTTGGTTTTTGTTTTGGGCATCACTTCCCTCTGGTGGTGGGAATAGGAGGCCCAGCCTTGCTCCTGGAGAGCTGCTGCTGGATTTGAACCTCCAACCCAGTGGGCTGCAGTACCCACAACCACTACGCCACCGAGGCTCAGCCCCCAAAGGCTTTCAGTACCGAAAAAGTATGTCCAGTGTTCAGAGAGAGCAGGAGGACTTACTGGCAACAATCACACATACACATAGCTCCTCCAGTTTTATGTCAATGGTGTTACCAGAGAGAGCAGGAGAACCGGTTCTCCATCAGTTGATGGGTTCAGTTATCACCATGATTCATTAGGGGCATTTGTGCATTTGTGGACCAGCTGTACTGGAAAGGAGTGGAATGAGGTTGTACAGGAAACAGGCAGGGCCCATCCACTGTACCACTCAGGCTGGACATGAGCAAGCTTCACACAACCATAGCAAGTAACTCAGGGCCTAGATCACATAGACCTCGCAAGGCCACCCCACTCTGGGGACCTGGAGTCTGGACTGGCTGCAATAGTGGCCCCAAGATGGTTGGCATTTTGGTGTTCTTGGTTTCCTTCTTCCAAGTCACAATTGTTGTATACCAAAGAAATCAACTCATTTGCGTTGCTTTGTGGTCCCATAATTTTATCCTGGAGCTTCCTAAGGATATCAGGGACTAATTGCTTACGACAATCTTCCCCTTTGCTTGTTCTGAATCTAGTTTAGTAATTTCTAGACTGCCTCTACTAAGCAATTCCTGAAAGCTGCAGGGCTTTCCTTTTTACCTTCAGTAACATCTGTCAATTTAGAACATTTCACTGGCTTAATGTAAATATCTCTCATCCCTCCTACAAGGCAAATCTGCATATAATCCTGAGCTACTCTCCCATCTGCCCCAGGCTGCCTGTCCTGGTTGCCTTGCTCAAGGATTACACTAGCCCCTTCTGCAAGGTTTTGATTATCAGCATACAGCACACAGCCACCCAAGTGTCTAGAAATCTTCTGTGAACTATCCTGGGTCATTAGAGAAAGTGCCTGATTTTTCTTTACAAGTTTTATAATCCCAAACACTAAAAGAAATATGTACTTTCTTGACATTCACATTTAGCCACACCACCTCCTGAAAAGGGAACAAGGCAGGGTAAGACCTCATCTCATTGAGAACGCCAACAGTAGAGGCTGAAGGGCAACCAGGGGAAACCTAAGTTGTGAGGGCCATGCAGGGGTGCAGGGGTTTCTCAAGGGGGCACGGTCAGAGCTGGTTTGTCAGAGACCACTGTGTAAGATTTACTAAGTAAATTGCTGTGTCCTCAGAGAAATGTGAAGACTTGTACAAAGATTTCCTCTACCAAACACTTGCCAATCCCTTTAAGATTCTTAAGAGCACTCCCAAACTGAAAAAAAGTCTACTCTTTGTCTACATGTCCCCTCTAGAACTAGCAAGAGACTAAACAAATAGCCTTGAATTTTCAAATTTGTGCTGTGGCAGGACCTGAGGTGGACCTAAAACTGTGCCAAACTCACCCAGGTCCCTTTATAGTTAATGGATTTCAGAGGCATGGTTGCAGAAATCATGGAGGAGGGAATAATCTTTTAAGGGGACTCAAAGAATAGCTAGGATATAGGGAGGACTGAAAAAGAGCCAACATAGTACAGAGAAGACTCCCTTGACCTTAGCTGGGTCTTCATGTAGTAGACCAGTATGTGCTGATTATAATGGAATAAGGGCCATGAGCCAAGAGAAAGGGATTTAGGTTTTCTTCATCCATGAACATTTATAGTCTCAGAAATCCTCAGAGTAGTTCTACTTTGTCCTGGGGGTTACTCTGAGTCTTAATTGACTCTAAAAGGAAGTAAGAGATGAATAGGCTCTTGGATCCCCACACAACCTGAAACAGTATGAGAGTAACACTATATATATATATATATATATATATATATATATATATATAGTGTTTGACAGATGTATTGGTACCTTTGTGTTTACTGTATTTTTAAAAATATATATTTGTGACTGTGTAGATGTATACAAGAGGAAAAGTATAATAAACTTTCTAGACAAAATAAAAATCCTTGAGAGAATGAATCACTGTACATAGGGACTCAGGATTATACTCTCAGGGGACAAGAAAGTCAATCAGCATAACACAGCCCACAAAGATAATGTCTATGTCCTACTTTTGTGAATAGCAACTGAGGTCTTAAAAGCTCATAAACAGCTATTCAAGATGAAACTACAGGTCTCTTCCTTTGCAGCAAACAGAAGAGTGATGCATATTGAAGACACATGGAAACAATTAGTCCTGTAGACTAATGGATCACACATATATCAAGTCCATGACTTGAAACAAAAAAAATAGATAACATTTGGCCATCAATACAATTTGCTCTGAAAACCTCATATTAAAGTCTTTGATAGAATAGGAGAAAAGGTGGAACAAAACTCAAAATCATTTTTAAAAGACAAGATTTACTGGTTGGATAGAAATGGGTGGAACCCTTGAGACAAAGGTAGGGTTTGAAATTAATTCACCTCCCACAAATCGATTTTCAGCAAAACAATAGATAGGTCTATAAGAGGAACAATAACACTGGAGAGGTATACACTCCCAGAATAACTAAATATTTGAGATCATAAAGGGCAGTATTTACCAGGGGTAATGTGGAATAAAAACAGGAAACACATGTAGGAATTACATAAGCAATGTTACCTTGCAATCAATGAGATGAAACAAAATGTGTATAAACTATTGAATGAAAAATTGATCTGCTCTTCCATGATGTTCTATTTCCAATATAATCACTAAAGACAAGTGGGTGCATAAGAAAATGTGTTAAAGAAATCTGGTGCCTGGCTATCAAAGGATATGGCATCTGGGGTCTGAATGACTTAAAGGTAAGCAAGTGGCCATCTAGCTCAGAAGCAGCAACGTTGACATGAAAGAAGCATACCAACCTGTGTGATCATGAGGTGTCAAAGGGATCAAGCATCAAGGAAACAAATCTTTTCATTGTGAATGGGGTTTATGCAGATCAGAGACCCAAAGCCCATCTGTAGGCAACAGAACATTCTCTTACAGAGGGGTCATGGGGAGAAGATGAACCAGTGAGGGTTCAGTGTAGCAGTGATGAAGCCTGCAACTTCCCTCTAGTTCTTAAATGCTTCCACCCCACTCCCCTACCCCACTATCAGGATCCTAATTCTATCTTACAAATCTGGCTAGACCAGAGGATATGCATGGGTACAGATAGGAACTGGAAACACAGGGAATCCAGAACAGATGATCCCTTTAGAACCAGTGGTGAAAGTGATGATACTGGGAGGGTGGAGGGAAGGTGGGGTGGTAAGAGGGAACTGCTTATAAGGATCTATATATAACCTCTTCTCTGGTAGACCGACAACAGAAAAGTGGGTGAAGGGAGATGTTGACAATGAGAGACATGATAAAATAATAATTTCTAAATTATCAAGGGTCATTGAGGGAGGGGGAGCAGGGAAAGAGAGAAAAATGAGGAGTTGATATCAAGCGCTCAACAACATGTATCACACTGCTCTCTTACTGGAGCAGACTGAGATGACATTTCTGGGGTCACATGACAGTGGGGTCTGGACTCCCCAAAGTGGAGCAAACCAAGAAGGGAGCCTATCAGATCAACAGCTGGAGCAAGACAGAGCTATAAAATCCTTGAGGAGCGCGCCAGGGGCAGCTCCTGATGGTGTGGTAGGCCAGGATTTCTGTGTATTTCTTCTCTCTGTTTTTAAATTTTTTTATTTATTGACTATTTTCATTTTCTTTAAATCAAGTTGGGCTAAGTCATCGTTGGTGTACATACCTATATGGATAGGCATGGGAGGCATGCTCAAGGACAGAGCAATGGGACCATCAGTCCAGAGGAGACCCGGGAGGTGAGGGTGGAGGGCATGCAGCAGTGAGGAGGCTGCGCCATGGACAGGGGAACAACTGGGGTGTTGGAGTCAGTAACAGGAGGGAGCTAGAAATCCAAGGCAGGAGGTGTGGGGGTGTCGGTGCAACAGCAAACTAGCTACGAGCAGGTCCTAAGAGGAGGAAATAAGGGGAAAGTGATAGAGGGGCAGGAGGAAAGTAAAAGGAAACAGAGGAGAGATCAAAGAGTCAAAGCAATGGGTAGAGGTATAAACATAGTGGTGTACATATGCAAACACATTAATCGACAAAGATTGAGGTACATGTATTTATATGGCAATAAACTGAGGTGGGAGCTGGACTTTGAACCTCTACTCATACCCTCCCTCAATATAAGAACACTGTGTTCTAATCAAGTGGCAACCTGAAATGTTCACCCTCATGACACAATCGCTGAAAACAAAATGGGTGGATAAGCAAATGTGGTAAGGAAGGTGGATAATGCGCAGCTATTAAAAAATATGGCATCTGTGTTAGTCCGGATAGACTAGAGGAACAAATTTCAGAGACATGCATATAGGTAAAAGGAAAGGGTTTATATACAAAAGAAATGTGACCCTAAGAAGGCATCCCAATCCAGTCCAGTGCAAAGTCATAAGTCCAATAATAATCCATATGCCCGAAATCAGTCTATAAAGTCTGCTTCCGGCTCAGGAAGTCACAGGTCAGTGGGTGCAGAATTCTGGCGCTGGCAGGGGTCGCCCCATGGCTCCTCACTTCCAGAGCTCAGGTCCATCAACAGCATGCCACTGCAGCTTCAGAGGTCTGTCTTCATCAGGACAAAGCTGTGTGGTCTCTCCACCTGCTCCTCCAGCCTCCCAGCCGCCGCCATTCTGTGTTGCCTGTGGTTAATCATCTCTGAAACTATCTCTCAACAACTGGGGAAGATAGCTTTTCATCTTCACGAGGGAAATATCATGAGATGTCTCAGGTGAAAGCCATGCCCACACAGAGGCCTCATCGGCTACTCAATGGCTTTCTCCTGATTAACAGGCTAGACTCCACCCCTATATCTCAATTACAAATTAACATAAGCACATGACTGCCACAGCATCTGAGATCTTAAAAGCTTGAAGTTACACAAGCTGCCATTCAGCAGTGAAGCAACAAGTCCACATGGACTCATACCACTCGTGCAATCATGAGGAGTCATTGGGACTGGGTAAAAGGCATCATAAGACACATAAAAAACACAAACATGTTGTTGAGAATGATGTGGGATGGAAGAGAGAGCCAGAGCCCATCTGTAGACAGTGGAACAATCTCCCCACAGGAAAAGGATAAATCACCAGGGTGCAATAAAGCACTAATGAAGCACACTATATTCTTCTGTTTCCTTGAAGCTTCCTCAGCCCCCACTACCATGATCCCTGTGTTCCTTCTCAACTCAGCCTAGACTGGAACACGGACACAGGTATAGAAAGGGATGGGAGCTCATGACACACAGAATCCAGGAACAGGAGAGGGAGTGGTGATACTGGAAAGGTAGGGGGAGAGGAAGGGAGAAAAAGGGAACTGATCACAGTGATCCGCACATAACCACATGCCGCTCCACAGGGGGAGAACAACAGAAAACATGGAGGAAGGGAGAGAGTGGTCAGTGTGAGAGATGAAAACAATAACAATGTACAATCTCTGGGGGGGGGGGCGGGTTGAGGTGGTAGTGGAGAGTGAGCTGATACCAAGGGTTCAATAGAGAGTAAATGTCTAGAAAGGAATGGGGATAACGTGTACAAACATGCCTGGTTCAATTGATGTCTGGATTGTGATAAGAGTTGTGCACACCCCCAATAAATAGATGTTTTTTAAAAAGGAGAACTGCAAAATGTAAACAAATCTCCAAGCCCTAAAATAATGGGAAGAATACTGAAGTATTATGGAAATAATTCCACTTAACTTATAACTCACTTCTGTGTGATAATTTGCCATAATTTGTCAACCAAGGACTCAGAGGGAGATTTCAATGCATCAGGTTCCTTGTAGTCTTTCATCTGTGTTCTCTTAGTAGCATACTGCACATAACACTGTAATACTTGTTTGCCATCCAGCTTCCCCATTGCCTTGTGATGACTTTTGTTGACCATTTTTTCCTTTATATCTTTACTTTTCTTTCTCTTGATTATCCTCACTTCTTCCTTCCCTTCCTCCTTCTCATCCTCCATTTTTTCCATACTTGAGATTCAAAATAATTCATTACTATACTTCAATTTATGCCATACTCTTTATTCTCAGTGTATGCCAGTCCCCTCCCATGGCATTAACCTTCCTTTGTCCCATTTTTCCACTCTTATTGCCCTATAGGCAAATATCTAGTGATTTGATGTCCATTTTTTTGTTGGTAATGTTGTGTTGTTGTTTCTAAATGTTGTCATGTTGGTTCTTACTTTATAGCGACCCTGTGTACACTACAAAGAAATATCTCTTGGTCTTGTGCTCACTGTTTGCTCAGCCATGGCTATGATTCAGATCATTGTCTTAGCCACTTTGTCAACCTACCTCATTGCAGATCATCTTTTAACCATGAATTTTACCAAGCATGATGTCCTTTTCCAGCAACTGGTCCCTGCTGAAGATATGTCCAAAGCATGTAAAACAAAGTTTTGACTCTTTGCTTCTACTGAGAATTATGTCTGTACTTCTTCCCATACATATATTTTTAATTCTTCTGTTAATATTTCCCAATTGTTCCTAGGCTGGAATATCTAGTCCCTTCAGACAACTTGTCTGTCCTTCCTCAGTGCATGTCTGTCTCTTTTCCCTCTCAGTCCTCAGAAGAAATTCCTCTTGAGAAAAGTGCTCTATTGACAGTTTCTTTCATTCTGGCAGAAATTGGCTTAAAATATTAATCTGAGTCAGAAAAATTAGACAAGTTAATTTATTACATGCCTGAGTTTGAATACTAAGACATATTTCACATACGTGCTTTGATTACTTCTTTTGGTCGAATGACATATCTAGAACCCTGAAAATATGCTTACAAGATGCAGGCTATTTTTTTAGTTGCCTTGCACAAAAGCTGAGCTGTATTGCTGTGGTATATCTTACTGTCAATTGAGGCTAATAAATAAACCATGTCATTTTTACTCCCTAGCCTAGAATTACTCAAATGTGTCTTTGTCAAAATAGCTTGTGTTGAACAAGCATTGGTAGAAAAATGGTTATTATTTTCCTTTTCATCAAGAAAAATTTTACTGCCTGGAACACCAAATAGCAGCAATACAATCAGAAACAACTCAAAGAAGCACTCATTCTTATGCCATGTGGCTTCTTGAACAACTCTCAAAATCCCACTTCTAGTGTCTGATTTTCCCTCTACAACCAGTTCAGACATGTTCTGGGTTTTGTCCAAAGTCTTAGGAGATCCAGAGCTCCAGAATTAACATATCAAAACACAGGTTAGATCGAGTCTTGAGGGAATCAATGTGTTTTGGAGGAGCAAGCATTATGATGCCATGTTGCCAAAGCATCACACTCATTTTAGCTGAGGATTGGAAATACATACAATTTGAATTTTGTTTAATGGGATGTTGAAAACAGAGACATGTCAAGATGAAGTTATTGCCTAGATAATATGACATGAATTGAAAGTGAACACAGTTAAAAGTCTATGTGTCTGGAAATGCTCTATGGAATAATATATAAATATTATATTACTTGTCCTGATCATATATATATATATATATATATATAGCCATTCAGATTAGTCTATGTAAAGAGATAGTAAAAGTTCAGTGGTAAAAATGTCACCTTCCCTGTACAAGTCCAGGGTTCAAGTCCTGAATAATACACTTCATGCAGCGCCCCCCTATTTCAGTGGAGGTATGCATATCATAATGATGTTGGACAGATTTCACTGGAATTTCCAGACTAATACAGGCAAGGTAGAAGGGTTTTTCGATCTACTTTGAAAAATTATCTGATAAGTTCCATGCCATGCAGGTTCAACCTACAGGCAGTCATGGAATAGTACAGGACTGGCAGTGTTCATTCCATTGTGGATGAGGTCTCCATGAGTCAGAGGCTGACTTGACTGCAACTAATCGCAATAACAGATCAGTAATAATATGGTTTAGAGGTCTGTCTGTGAATGGTTCCAGTCAACACTGCCACCAAAATATCAATGAAAAATAAGCAAATCCTAACATACAGATTTTTCTGCCTGTGGCCGTCATCTAATCTGGTGTCAATTTCTGGATTAAGAGTGTATGGGTGGAGTCTATCCTGTCAATCTGGAGATAGCCAATGTGACCTCTGTGTGGGCATGGCTTTCTCCTGAGAATTCTGGGAAATCTGACCGTATTTCCCCCTTGGAGGTGAGAAACTCACTACTCAGTCCCTTGGAGATGCTTTACTGACAAGACACAAAGCTAACTCCCTGTGAGACATCCTGGAAGAGAAGTCACATGGACTTACCCTGATGGAACCAGATCTTTGAAGTTGGAAAAGTCATATAGAGTGCCAGTGCTGGGAGGCTTGAGAAGCCACAGAGAGGTCCCTGCCAGCACTGAGATGCTTCTACCAACCCTGGATGCAGAAGACTTTGCACCCACTGGCCAAGATTGTCCTGGAATCCTTGCATGTGATTCATGAATCTGAAGAGAACTTTATAGATTGGTATCAGACATATGGGCTAATATCGGACTTATGACTTTGAACTGGACTGGACTGGAATGTTTCTTCAATATCCAATTGCTCTTGTATATAAACCTCTCCCTTATACATATGTGTGCTTATGAATTTATTTCTCTAGTCTACCTGGACTAGCACACTGCCTGTTTTGTATGTTTCCATCAATTCCTGTCGTCTTAGGCTAAGATTTTCTTTTCTTTAAAAAAATATTTTTTATTTGGACACAATCCATATATCCTGAGCCCTGGTGGCACAGTGGTTGTGTGCAGGTCTGTGGCCCACAGGGATGACGGTTCAAATCCAGCAGCAGCTTTCCAGGAGCAAGGCTGGGCTTCCTACTCCCACCAGGGCAGTGATGCGAAAGGGAAAAAAAAAGAAGAGTTTTACAATCATTACAACAAACAATTCTTTAAACATTTTCTTATTATGTTATTAGCTGCCCATTTTCTCCCCCTCTCCTCAGCAATACCTCAAAGAGACCATTAATCCACTTACTATTTCATAGATTGACACTTCCTAGACATCATACATTTAAAAACATGTAAAAACAAAGAAACAAAAGCGTTAATAAAATAAAATAAAAGGAAACCCAATATAAGAAGTAGGAAGTATTACAAAATGACAACTTTAAAATGGGTCGAAAGGAAAATTGAATGATACGATATTAAATTATCACCTAACTACGTTTTTCATAATCCACTTTCCAACGCACTGTCAAATAGGAAGGCTCTTGGTGTCTCTGGTTTATATTCATAGGGGATTGACTGCAGACTTAGTCCATATGTATTTTCCCTTTTTTTTTAACTTTTAAATGAGTCAAAAGGGAGATCAAATAGAATATTACATTTTAACTGAACTGCATCTATAATAATCATCTCTACAATGTTATCTGTTTCACAACAAGGATATTAACATCCTTGAATGTGGTTAGAGGGATTCCCCAGAGGTTTTCTCCATGTGTGGACCTGACAAATGGATTTGGGGCTTTTCTGTCATCCATATCCCTCTGCAAACCTAGTGTTCACAATTCAAGCTCCCATACCATTCTCTCCTTCAGATTTGGATTATATTATTTATAATCCTTGGATCACACAGCCTGGTGTGATTCTTCCACGTGGACTGGGTTGATGCCTCGCCTAGATGGCTGCTTGTTTGAAGGCACGCCTTGAAGGCCCAGACACTGTTCTTTCTGAGAGTTGGGTGCCACTTAACTTGTCCGTCACATTTTGGTACAGTACCCACATCTACCTTGTGCACCCATCGGCTCTGCCTTCCCAGTCCATAGGCTGGTTACATTCCAGTACCCAGGAAAAGCCCTTAGACATGAAGTGGGGAAACCACACTGAGCATGCCCAGGAAACAGGTGGGGGCACAGGCAGAAAATGCTACCTGGGTTTTCCCACTCGGGGTGACAGACAGGCTATCCTTAGGACACAATGTAGACCCAGGGATCTCCATTCACATGAAAAGATTTTAAAATGCTAGTCATAAAAATTCAACCAAAATTTGGGACGGGGGAGGGGGGCCTGGAAAGAAAGGTATAGGTAGAATTAATCTTCCTTTAATTCAAAGGGAGGTTTAAGTCCCAAAGACAAAACTGTTGTGACTGAAATCTGAAACAGCGCCTGTTTCAGAACATTTATCTTGGACAAATGAAGCATACAGGTTGCATGCGACATCAATGTAAGTAACAATATAGTGATGGGATTCCTGAACTTTTGTTTCAAGTTCTATATCACAGTCAAATGCTGATGTGATAGTCGTACTATCAGAACATAGGTAACTTATGGTCAAACATGCCTCAATTCTCCAACATTTTTATCAATTCTCTACCAACCACCATTTTCATGACTATCTATTTCTCTTTGGGGTTTGAGAACCCATTGCAATGATCAGAGATAATCAGGAAACCAAAAGTACAATTAAATGGTTTAATAAGAATCACAACTCTGAATCAGGATCAAGCGGCTACAACTTGAGATCAGAATGAGAATGAGGAAGCAGGCAGTCTGCCATGGTCAGCCCAGAACACATCTCTCAGTTCCTCTTGACTATGCAGCCCACCTCTCAACCTTTTGAGGACAAGTTTTCTTGAGACCCCTAATGACAGGGTTCTCTCAGTAAAGGGTAGGTTCTGGATAGGCTACTCTAAGCCTTCAGGACCCTGCCATCAGTTGCTGCCAGATCTGCCACCGCATCCTTTCTGAATTTCTCTGTGTGCTCAATATTACAATTCCTTACAAAGGGTAAATGCGATAGTTGTTTGTTTTTTATTGGGGGTGGGGGGTGGCGAACATGGCACACACAAGAAGATATGGTTCAGCCTGTCAATCAGGTTGCAGATTGGAGGTGTCACTGAAATAAATAGCTGGCTGAAGGCAGGTCTCTCTCTCTCTCTGCCCCCCCCCCCCACCACCACCACCACTTTCCTGTTGACAAGCCATGTTAAGACCTGCATGATGAGATGGGTTTAGCACCTTTGGGTTGATGGGACTTTTCACTCACTGGCCTGTGGTCCTCCTGCATTTTACATCATTGCTGGTGGCTGTGTGAGTCTGAAGGAAGATTTATGGACTAGCATCATGGACTTGATCAGGACTAGGGATGTTTTCCTAATATATAACTACTTCATGTAAAGCTCTCTCTTGCACATAGATGAGTGTCATTGGATTTGTTTCTTTAGCCACCTCAGTCTAACAGAATCAACAAGTTACAGCTCTTTTAAGAGCATCTTTTATGTTTCTCCCAACTTCATCTCCCTTTCCCTTTCTCCTTCCCTTTTCCTCTCCTCTCTTTCTTCTTCTCCCTCTGTGTAGACTTTTGTCCAAGCCCTACAATGTACATCCCAATCACAGGGTAAGCAGGAGCACAAGACCTGACAAAAATACAAAATTAAATTGTTGACAGTTGACCCAAGAAAAGTAACAAATGTTCTGCGATAGAAAACTGGGAGAAAACACTATCAAGGTGATTTTCGAAAATAGCTGAGGAAAAAAGACCCAATAAAAGAGCTCATTTTGCCACAATCACACAAAATAGAAGACGCTAGCAACCCAAAACAGCACCACATTTAGAGCAAAAAGGTCACAACAAATGTCTGCCCTGTCTACAGGACTAGGAAAGGAGCATTCGAGAGTAACAAAACATGTTTAGACAGTAACCACTCTTCTTCAGGCAGATAAAAAAACAAAAACAAAATCTCTGCCTCTCTACTCAGCCCTTTCTGACATCGTCCTGGTGAGGATGTTGTTGTTGATAGGTGCCTTCAATTCAGTTCTGACTCACAGCGACCCTATCCACAACAAAGGAAAGGCTGTACAGTTCTGTATCATCCTCACAGTTCTTGTTATATTTTAGGCCATTGTTGCAACTATGTTGTTGAGAGTCTTAATCCATGTTGTTGAGGGTCTTTCTCTTCTTCGTTGCCCTGTACTTTCATTGGCATAAAATCCTTTTCCAAGGACCAGTCTCTCTTGATAACATGTATAAGGTGTGTGAGATGAAGTCTCATCATCCTGGCTTCTAATGAGTATGCTAACTGTACTTATTCCCAGACATACTTGTCAATTCTTCTGACATACCAACACCATAATTCAAATGAATTGATTCTTATTAATATCCAACTTTCACTTGCATGGCATGGGTCAAGTCCACTGTGGCTATCAGGTACTCTTATGTCAGTTTATGATTGGGAGTCTAGAGGTGGAATCTAGCCTGTCAATCCTGAGATAGCCAGTGAGATCTCTGTGTGGGCATGGATTTCTCCTGAGAATTCTGGGAAGTCTCACAGTATTTCTCAATTGGAGGAAAGAGACTTGACTCAGTCTCTGGGAGTCGGTCTACCGACAAGACAAGATGATAGCATGTTGATAGATGCTGAGTCCTGGAACTTGGAAGAGCCAGAGGAGAAGCCACATGGGCTTGCCCTGGTGGAACCAGACCTCTGGGGCCAGAGAAGCCACAGAGAGACTCCTGTCAGCACTAAGATGCTTCTGCCACCAATGGATGCTGCTGATGGGTCCTGAGCCATGGAAACGAGGAGTCATAGAGAGACCCCTGCCAGTGTCTGCATGATTCTACCACGGCTGGATACACAAAACTCTGCACTCACTGGCCTGTGATTGTCCTGATGTCAATGCACATGCTTCATGAGTCAGAAGGAGACTTTATAAATTGGTATCAGACATATTGTGCTAATGTCAAATTTATGACCTTGGACTGGACTGGATTGGGATGCTTTCTCAATGTTCCATTCTTCTTATACATAAACCTTTCCCTAATATCCATATATATGTGTGTTTATGAATTTGTTTTTCTAGTTTACCCGAACTAACACATACACTTCAGTTCTCAAAGAGACATCCATGTTTTCAACACTTTAAAGAGAGCTTGTGAATCAAATTTACCCAAAGCAAGACATTCTTTGATTTGACTGCTGCTTCCATGAGCATTGCTTGTAGATCCACGTAAGACAAAATGTTCAACAATTTTCATTTTTCCTCTGTTCATTGTGATGTTATCTATTGGCCTGGTTCTGGGGATTTTGACCTCTTTACATCTATAATCCATATTGAAGACTGCAACCCTTGATCTTCATCAGCCAGTGCTTCAAGTGCTCCTCACTTTTAGCAAGTGAAGCTGTGTTATTCACGTATCACTGGGTGTTATTAAGCCTTGGCCCAGTTCTGATGTCATAATCTTCAGCATATACACCATGCGATAAGTAAGCTTGTTGTGCCAGCATGGCCAAAGAAGGTAGGTAGATCTGCTGTGACAACATGGTCAATGAACACACGTTATGGAGCCATGAGCCGCGCCCTTGACCTCTTGCTCTTTGCTCTTTGGACCAGCTGGCTGCTGGCTACCTTGTTTGTCCTGGGCCTCGATCTCCAAGTGACACTACTCATGGGACTCCTAATCATGGACTGTGTTGCTGTGAGTTGAGGTTCCTTCAAGTCCTGCTTCACCATGCTCCTGGAATATACATCTCTTGAGCTGGGAACTGTTGGACTCTGTCATCTGGCTGACTGTTGGTGACCTGCTTTGCTGTTTGCTGCCTGTGACCAGTTAGCCTGAATTGCTCTACGGAGGACTGCTCAGCGGCCCTCAAGACTTGAAGGACTGCCAGTCTTCTAGCTGTCTTCACACAAGTGAGTTGTATTGAGCAATTTGTACTGCCTTATAGATTAGTTATCTGTTTCTTTCTTATCTTGTATACCCTTCTCTATATATAAATAGAATTACTAGTGTCCTGATTTTGTTTCTCTAGAGAACCCTGTCTAACACACTCCAGGTTCTCTATTTGTTTGCTCAGTATACAGCTTGAATAAGTATGGTGAGAGGAGAAAACCCTGAAGAAAATCTTTCCTGATTTTAAAGTATTCAGTATTCCTTTGTTCTCTTTGAAGGACCCCCCCCCAATCCATTAAAAGTTTCTGCACATGCACAACTAAGTCTTTTAGCATTCCCAGTCTTCTCAAAGCTATCCATAATTTGTCATTTTTTGTCCATAATTTGTTATCATGGAAATTTGTTTGTTTTAATAATGTTCGTTTTTATGTGCTGTCAAATGGGTTCTGACTCAAAGTGACTAAATGTATTACAAAACAAAACACTACTCAGTCTTAAGTGATCCTCACGATTACTATTTGACCTGTTGTTGCAGCCTTCCTCAACTATAGTTTCATGTTCATCAATGTGAAGTTATACACAGCTTTCTGAAATAACTCACAAAATATTTATACTTCTTATTTTATGGCAATTTGTTTAACAGACTCAAGTGTACTTATTCAGCTTGTAATAACATGTCAATGAAACATAAAAGTGGAATGGGGGACTCACCCAACAATAGTGTATCAGGGAAAATAAATACATTAATAGGGAGAAGGTCACAGAAAGAGTGTCTTTCCTTCAGCTTCCTGAAGCTGGCACAGAGATACATTCCCTACCGAACAGATTAGAAATGCTGTTTCAGAAAGCTATTTTTTTTTGCTTTAATCCTTGCTGTTGAAATAAATGATATAATAAGAGTTTGCAAAATCTTTGAACTTCATTTCAGGAAGGAGAACAGTAAAGGCTAGTCTGAGGACAGCAGGGTTTACAAAGAACAAATCATAAAGAAAGCTCTCTTGGTCAGTAAGATTGAAGCTTTTATGCCCCTCTGAGGCCTGGTGGCAGAGTAGCTAAGTATTGGGCTATAAGCTGCAAAGTCAGCCGTTGCAAACCACAAGCCTGCTCCGTGGGAGAAGACTGGGGCTTTTCTACCTGTATAAAGATTTGGTGGTGAGGTCCTGGGCTTTGCCCTGCACAGTTGACAGCTGGAAACCAGCAGCATGCAGGTGGGAGAAAGACTGGCCTTTCTACTCCAGTACACAGTTGGAGTCGTGGAACCCCGCAAGGGGTCTCTGTGAGGCAACATTGGTTTGAGAGCAGTGAGTCACAGGAGTGTGCATGAGAGTGAAGTCGGGGCTTATAACTGGTAAGGAAATTTGGGATGTGGAGGCAGTGAGGAGATTATCAGTCTCAGAAACACGAAGGAGCAGTTCTACCGGGTCTTACAGGGCCACTATATGTCCACTTCAACTTGATGGCAGTGAGAGTGAGGCCAGGTGAGTCTATACTTCCTCACTGTAGGAGCACAGATACTCCTATCTTGGAATGTGCATTCTTCTTACTGCCCCACTTAAACATGCTGTGGCTAGCTATCATCCACCTGGACCCTCAGTACAAGTGCCAGGCTCACAATAGTGATACTTGAGACCATTGTTGCTGTCACTGTGTCACTATGCCCTTTCGGGACTTCCTCTTTTTTCCCTGCCATCCACTTAATCAGGCGAGATGATTCTTCCAAGTACTGGTCTTTCTAATAACAACTCCAGTTAAGCACAAAGAAGTATTGCCATCCTCACTTCTAAGGAACATTCAGGTGTCCTTCTTCCAAGTCACATTTGTTTCTTCTGGCAGTTCACAGGACTTTCCATATGCTTCAACAAAACCAGGATTCAAAAGTGTCAATGTTTGTATCTATCTCGATCTTTCCTGCTTCTGTAGCACTACCTGCAACTATTGTAAATTGATCTGCCAGTCACCAATCACGGTTTTATGATAGTTTCTTTGTTGTCCATGGACTGTTCATGTGACCAGCTATGTCAGAGAGGGTTCTCTAGAGAAATAAAACCAGGACACTAGTAATTCTATTTATATATTTATATAGAGAGAAGGGTATGTAAGATAAGAAAGAAACAGTTAACTAATCTATAAGGCAGTACAAATTGCTCAGTACAACTCACTTGCGTCAGACAGCAAGTTCATGTTCATCAATGTGAAGTTATACACAGCTTTCTGTGTCAAGTCTTGAGGACCGCTGAGCAGTCCTCTGCAGAGCAATTCTGGCTAACTGATCACAGGCAGCAAACAGCAAAACAGATCGCCCACAGTCAGCCAGATGACAGAGTCCAATAGTCCCCAGCTCAAGAGATGTATATCCCAGGAGCATGGTGAAGTAGGGCTTGAAGGAACCTCAACTCACAGCTCCACAGTCCACGATTAGGTGTCCCACGGGTAGTGTTGCTTGGAGGTCGAGGCACAGGACGAACAAAGCAGCTAGCTGGTCCAAAGATCCAAAAGAAAGAGAGAGGGTGGGACTCGCTGAGCCCTTCCTATCTCTGCCCTTCAATTCATCCCATGTGTTCATTGGCCATGCCGTCACAACAGACCCACCAATCTTCTGTGGCCATGTTGGCATAACAAACCTAACCATCACACCAATTTTCTATGAATCTTTAGACACCATTTTGGCCTTGTATTAACAGTCAGCCTCATCCTGATGATGAATTTTCTTCTTCTGTATTTTGTCTCTGTTCTATTTAAGATTTAATAAATGTGTCTGCCAATTATTGATCACTTTGAGACTGAAGATGATGATAGAATTTATTCATTCCTAGCTGTAGTGGTTCCTAATAAATCTGCATAGTAGTCATATTAGTTAGGTTTCCTTGTTTGTATAGATATTATATTACACATGGCATTGTGTTTCAAGGTAGTTCTTTTTTTTTTTTTTTTTAGGCATCACTGCCCTCAGGTGGTGGGAGTAGGAGGCCCAGCCTTTGCTCCTGGGAGCTGGAATTGAACCTCCAACCCAGTGGGCTGCAGTCCCGCGCACAACCACTACGCCACCGGGGCTCAGCCCTCAAGGTAGTTCTTAAAATGTCCTTTTTGATCATGAAAGTCACATAATTCCTCTTAAATTTATTCTTCCCAGAATAGTAAATCCTATGACTTTCAGATTAAAAATGACCAATATCAGTTTCTTTAAGCTCACCAATACCTAGTATATCAATAGTTATGAATTCCACTTCAATTTTGATGACTTATGATTTTCCTAGATTTAACGTACCTTGGACAGTCTAAGTTATGGTTATTAATAGACATTTGTAGCTGTTTTTCTCATTTTAAGGCATGTCCCATCCAAAATGAAAATCCAAAGCTTCACTCCATCCACATCATAATGATAGACTATGTATTCAGAAGGAAGCACTTCCTCAGTCATTTTGAGTGTCTTCCAATTGGAGGAGCTCATTTTTCAGTACCATATTTGACACATGGAAGAAATAATGAAATAAAATTGCTGAACAAAAATATTCAAAGTACAACTCAAGAAGATGAGATAAAATATAATGAAATATGCAAATATATGGATTATGAACACCCAAAAGGAAGAACATGCACAGCAAATATCAAGTTGGGAAAACTGCAAGCCTCAGGATACTGTATCAAAAGATTCAATGAAGAAAATATTGAAGATTGTGGGGAGTATTAGGACTATGGAAAGAATACAAAGAGTCACTGTGTCAAAAGGAATTGGTCAATAGTCAATCATTCCAAGAGGTAGCCTGTGATGATACTGTAAGAATTCTAGCTGTATTGAAGGGGCAGACTGATGAAGATCAAGTACCCTTCAGTATGGACTACAATTCAATGTAAAGAAAGCCCAAATCCCCACAACTGAACCTAGGTCATGAGCAAAGATTGAAGTTAATGATTTGTTTTGCTTGGATCCACAATCAATTCTCATGGAAACACCAGTCAAGAAATGAAACAACAAACTGCATTGAATAAATCTACTGTACAAGATTTCTTTGAGCAAGGATACCATTTTGAGGATTAAAGTGCACCTGACCGACACCATGGTATTTTCATTCACCTGAGAAGTATGTGAAAGATGAACGTTGAATGAGGAAAGTCAAAGAATAGTGATCCATTGGAATTGTGTTTTTGGCAAAGAATATTGAATGTACCTGGAAATGCCAGAACAATGAATGTATCTTGCGTCGAGCACAGCCAAAGTATTCCTTGGAGGAAAGGATGGTGAGACTTCAACTAACATACATTGGCATATTACCAGCAGAGACTAGTCTTTGGAAAGAGAGATCACATTTGATAAGGTAGAGGAGCATCAGAAAAGAGAAAAGCCATCTAGGAGATATATTGACTAGTGGCTTCAACAATGGTGTCAAACCTAACATCATCAGGAGGATAGTGAAGGACCAGGAAGTTTGGAGGTCCATTACACTGAATGTTATAATAATGTTTCTATGTGTTGGAACCAACCCAAGGACACCTAACAAGAACAACAGCAAATGTGTCTCTAGAAATTGTATTTGAATTGTCTTCTTTCCTCCGCTTTCACAATGGCAGTGAGAGTGGAATAAGGGAGAAAGGGAGTTATTGCTTAATGAGTACAGCATCTCTAGGGTGATAAAAAGTTTTGAAAACATGGTGGTAATAATAGCACAGGATTGTTCATGTTATTGATACCTTTGGATTGTACACTTCAAGTGGTTAAAATGGAAGATACTATCAATGTCATTTTACAACACGCAGAAAAGATTCTGGTATCCATGGTGGCAAAATCAAGCTAAGAAACTCAGATTAGAATATTTGCTTAAGGACTTCCCCCTAATGAGCACCATCTTATCTCCTTTGTCACAGACTTCCTCCTGTGATTTTATAAGATATCCAATGGCTTCCTAATGACAAGATATTCCATAAACTCTCTCGATACCTGGGTCCCTTCATAGAAAGCAACAGCTGAAATATCAGATGTCTTTTAGGTATTGGGCAAGTGATAAACTCTTTTTCAGAAAAACCATCCGTTGGGGCCTGGGAGATGAGACAACAGAGACTTGTCTTGTTAAAAGTCCAAAGTACCTTCTTCCTTTCACAGGGGTGCATTTCACAGCATGCAAAAACCCAAGTGTGTTAGACGTCTCTGAGATGGAGGCCATTCTGTTCTGAAGAACATGCACTGAGAGGTGCTGTAAAATGCCCGAGATACCATGAAGTGGGTTTGTGGCAACCTCTGGTGTGTCATATCAGAGCGGTGCACTCCAGGATTTTTCTTTAGCTGATTTCTCAGAAGTGTATCACCAGGGTTTTTCCAGAGGTGTTTGTGAACTCAAACCTTCAACTTTTTATGAGCAATATCATATCAACCAGCATTATCATTGTTATAATGATGAATTAATTAAATGTTTGCCATTTTTTGTTGTTTACATCAAAGCCAAGCACCACATTTGAGGGAGAGTCTTGAGGGAAGATGTCTTTATAATAAAACCCACACCAAATCCACTGTCATCTAGTTGATTCCAACTCTTACTGATGAAAGTCAACTTTTTCTATGGCTAGAAAGTTGTTCGTGTCAACTTCTTCTTGGATTAGCTTTTGTTATTGCTAACTTATTCATTTTATTCATCAGTTATTCTATGACCAGAACATGCAGCGCCTCCATAGACTGCCCAGCCTGTGTCAAGCTGATTTGACTAGAGAAACAAATCTAATAACATTCATGCATATGTAAGAAAGAGCTCTATATTAAGAAGTAATGATGAATCAAACAAACATCCCAGCCCAGTCTTATTCAAGCCCATAAATTTGATACTAGTCCATAAATCCCTCTTCAGACCGATGCAATTATACACAATGATGAGGAATGCAGGAATATCACAGGTTGGTGGGTGCAAAGTTATGTGAATCCAGGGTTGGTAAAAACATTGCAGGGCTCTGATAATTCTCAGGATGGCCAGCAAGCAGGAAGTTCAAGGCAGAGAGAAATGGGAAGGTTCCCTGGACTCTCCTTTATGAGCAGACCATGGCCACATGGAAGCATCTTCAAGCTGTGACCTGATTGACAGGTTGAATACCACCCCCACACTCCCACACTTTCATATATCTTCACATTTATGTGAAATTATGTAACTACCACACACCCTCCCCCAACTGCCAACCAGGCAAAGATATGCCTTTTTAACTTGGTTTAGTATCCTCCCTTCTCATCTCCTACCACTTTAAATGTTCATTTTCATACATTCAGCAACAGTCAATTATGCAACATTCCTCAGAAAAAGCAAGGCCTCTCTCTCTCTCTCTCTCTCTCTCTCTCTCTCCCCGCCCCCCCACTCACCCCCCACCGCCTCAGGACAGACTTCCTTGGAAGCAATTTGAGAGGAAGATTTGCAGAAAAGAAGTTTCTTGGTAAGTGCCTTCTAAGTCACCATCTGTACGAAGCATTTTAACTATCTCTTGCTATATAAAACATACCCCATAAATTTGTTCTCTGTGAATCTGGAATTGAAAGCAGATTATCTGTGATTCTGCCTCACGAATGCAATGCATGGTGTTTACAGAATTCTCTTTCTGTCCTTGTGGGCCTTTTCATGGACTGCCCATTTGGTGTCCACCTAACAGGGCTACTGACTTCCCCCAAACCAGTGAGAAGACAGAGGAAGGCAGCAAAATGGGAAGGAACCCACCAGAGTGAAACCAGTCCACAAGCATTAGAAAACCATAATCAAGCATTGTTAGAGTGTTTTCCCTGGATTAGAATTTAAGTGCCATATAATTTATCATATATATGGCTCTGTTTTTCTAGAGAACCCCTATTTAGGTAATATTTACAATGAGGAAAGTCCTTTGAAGCATAAATTTTAGAAATAAGAGAAGGAAATTAAGAAAGAAGGAGGAAAGAGTGGAGTGAGTGAGAAGAAGGGGGGAAAGGAAAAGAATTTGCTTTAATTAAAACTATTTCATCTTATGAAAACAGCTTTTAAATAGTCAAGGCACAATGATAATCTGTGGAAACATTTTCAGCACAAGTATCACACAGAGCAAACTTCCTCCATGTACAGAGAGAGCTCACAAATCCAGTTCTAAAGAAATCCTCAGCTCATGGGAAAATGGAGACGGGACATAAATTAGAAATTGTACCATAGGAAATCATGAAATCTAATCATATGAAAATATATTCAACCTCAATTATAATTAGAATAATATAAATTCATCTAAACAATATAAATTAATAAAATTGTGCTTCTCATTTGTCAGGCAGATAAAAGCAACAAATTTGATGGCACAGTTTCGGGGAAGGCATGGAAAAATAGAACTGTTTGTGGACATGCAAATTAGCACAGTATCTTCTGAGAGAGAAAAACCCAATAAACTCACTGTCATCCCATCAATGCTGACTTATCACAAGCCCCTTGTGGGTTTCTGACACTCTGAAATCCAGGGTTTCTCCTGAGGAGGTGCAGGTGGTTCGGAAGCACTGACCTCATGGATCACAGTCCAATGTTGAACCATTACACTGAGTCAAGACAAAATTACAAAGACACATATCCATTGACTTCAAAAATGCTAAAAATTCATCATAAACATTTTATAGACATGTAGAATGACATGTGCATGAGTATTAACTGCTGTTTACTATTACAAGAAATAATATAGTTAATATTAAATTGGGTAGGTTAAGATTGCCATAGTTTCTCAGGTGAAGCCTCCCCCGTGAGGTGATCTAGCAGTGCAAAAAACTCAGGATGGAGTCGGAAGTCAACAGGAAAGCAGTTGTAAAAGGGTTTTGGAGTGCACCCTGTGACCCTCGGTGATTACCCCGATGTGATGGAAAGAAAGTTTCCTTGGGGTCATAGTCTATCTAAGTAGATTCTGTGTGAAGCTTCTCTCTCTTTGTAGTGGTGCATCTTCCTCTGCCTCACCGCTGCCTCACAGCCCCTCCATATTGCCTAAGGATTCTGAGAGCAGCCTGTATATTGTCGTGGTTTGATTCCTCTGCAGCCAAAGACCTGATTCTGCTGTCTGGTTCATGTTCATGCTTCCTTGCCTGATTCATCAGCCGGGGCTGCTCCAAAGGTCCAGAAAAGCCACAAGCCTAGCTTGTTAACATTAGATGTGTTCGCCTAGGTCTCCACCAGTCTGTGGCCTTTTTCCTCCCTGGGTCATTATCCCTAGTAGCTTTGTAAGTCAGGAAAATGCTCCAGCTTAACATCTGATCCATGGGCTTAAACCCAATTGTCCTTAACCATTTCTAAAGCTGTGTGAGCCAACTCATTGATTTAGAAATATGTATAGCATATATATATATATATATATACACACAATTCCCATTGCTTCTCTAGAAAACCCAGCCTAAAATATAAATAGAAACAGATTCAAAAAATGATAGTCCATTTGTATAGTAAAACACTACGCTGAATTGCAAAGAATAAACCAGGTCTGTAAATAATACTTTGATAGGAGTAACAAAATATATTGGTAATTGACAGTATGCAAGATGATAGTGGGTACCACAATGGGCATACAATTTACCTGGTAGAATAGACATGTCTCAAAGAGTGATTGCCTCTAACAAGGGAAGGTAGATAAATAGAAATAAGTGTAGAACACAGTTTCACTCTCCATTGTTCAATATTTAGACCTCCTCTATTTGGTTTCATGCACTCATGTTACCTACTTAGAATATTTTCAATTTAAAATAAAAAATTAATGAATTAAATGCCAACACTTTCACTACAGGGTTTCTTTCTAGATATGAATGTGTCAAATAGAAGATGCAGGTTGAGAAGAAATTGAATGTTGCTGTTCTCTTCTAGATTAGACAAATATCGTTAAAAGGTAATTCCCTTTAAGCTGAAAAGACCCTTTTGTTTACTATTTCTTGAATTGAAAATGATTCCTTCAATTATATCTTTAATTATATACATCTGCACACATCATCAGCTGCTGTGAAATATTTTCTGAGTAAATATGAGTTGTCTCTTCTTGAATTTACTCATAGTATTTTTTAAAGCAGCTGGGAGTTTTGTAAGGAAGTCTCTGGATTAGTGAATAATGGAATAAAACAGCAAAGTAAATAGAGGCTCAAATTCTGATGAGAGCACAAAGGGGAAAAGAGCAGCTAAGAAGAAAACCTTAATAAATGGTCTCCTATAAACAACAATTCTTATGAATCCACAAACAAGACAAGACAATTGCCATGTGTTTAGGAAATTCAAGAATGTATGTAATGTTCTTGTCTTCTATGTGGGTACAGTAAGAACAGAATAATCTAAAATATTGTGCAGAAAGAAACAATTATATCACAATTTAAATATTATAATAGAAAACCTTTCAGAAAGCAAGGAAGAACAGTTGAGGTTTATAATTCTAAAGACATACCAATCAAATAAAAAGATCACTGAAATCAATTACTACCACAATTTGTACCTAGTACACCAGGAAAGTGATGGTGGCCTTTACAAAATGACAAATTTAGCCCTGAATAAACTAAAATCTATAGATAAAAAAGAATGAGTAGTTTTTCTGTGCATCTCAGGTAGCTCCCAGCTGGCTAGAGTCCTGCATGTTTGTTTGCTTTTACTGAAAAAAAGTGGAGAAAAAACTGGTACAGAAGCCATTAATTAAGACTTAAAGGTGTCTGTTAATTATCCAAGCATCAACTTTCAGGTAATGTCACAGCAAAGACCTACTTTGTCTTTGGAGGAGGAAACAACATGCTGGACTAATAGGAGTCGCCCTTAACTTCTCTGTGAACAAATTTTGGAGTGACAGAAAGATTACACAGCCTGAGTTCCAGACTCTTCTCTGAGAAAAGCAACCAATTTCAGAAGGTGCACCCATGGAGAATCTGACAAAGGAACCCTAGGGAAAAAAAGGGAAAGGAATGGGGGGGGGGGGGCTCACGGATTCTATGTCACTCTGTCAGGACTGCACTGAGGTATCTGCTACTCCTCACACAGTGATGAGTGCACAGTCCTCTCTCCTGCTCCCACCAGCAACCCCAACATAACTGTGGAAAGGCTAAGTGGGAACTGCCAAGGAATGGAAAAAGATGTCATCTATATACAAAACAAACTCCAGATGGATCAAGACCTAAAAGTAATTATTAAGACCATCGATGCAAAAATAGGGCTAAACTTAAGGACTCTAATACAAGGATAAGCACATTACCAAACATAAAAAAACCACACTATAGAAGACAAGATAAAGAACTGAGACCTACTAAAACTATGACCATTATGCACAACAAAAGACTATCTCAAACGAGTCAACAGAGAACCTGCAGATTGGGAAAATATATCAGTAATAATACATCAGATTAAGGGGTAATCTACAAATCTGTAGAAAGCTACAGTAACTTTAACTAGAAAAATACAAATATTCCAATCAAAATATGGGCACAAGACATGAATAGACAATTTGCCAAAGACAATCTTGATACAAAAAAATATTCTCAATCATGAGCAATAATGAATAATGCAAAATTTAAAAACAGTGGTGATATATCACCTCACAAACCCAGGATGTACAAGTCATTCCAACATAAGGAAGGGGAAAAGGGTAAGGGGTGAGGAAGGAGAAAAGGGGACTGAAAAGAGAGTGGGTGAGATGATGGTACTGGAGGAGCGGGGGAATAACCCATCCAGGAGGAGAGTATTGATTATGTCTCCACAGAATTGGCAATGTGCATGCAGTGGCAAACCAAACTTTGAGGGCAATGTAACGACGTTGAGCAACACATGAACAAAGTGGGCTAGAGGTCCAGCCCCCATCAGAGTCAAACAGACCCAGCCCTAGAAGTGTGCGCTACAGAGGACCACACTAAACCTACAGGCTGTGAAGAGGAGCCAGTCTGCCGTGCCCACATGGAAGCAAACCAAGAAGAAAAGAGAGAGAGTAGGGTTGTAGAACCCACATTGGCACATCAAGTCTTAAGGACAACATCTCTGTAAGGTGTTGCTAAGGCACAGATTGCGCTGTAGGGTTAACAACAGCTCAAGACATGATGACCGCTCACTGGGGCATACTTCAACAGAGCATAATACTGGGGACACACTTTGGGGAGTGAGTCAAGTCTGGACCACCACCCCCCCCAGCAGGGTGAACCAAGAAGGGAACATAACAGATCAGCAACAGGAGCAAAGCCAAGCCACGAAGGCCCTGAGGAACCCCCAAAATAGATTTCAGGCTAGGAGGGCCAGTTCCCACGACCTCCCAGGACCAGTAGGGCGAAAGTCATAAAGGTCAGCAGACAGACCTAAAATTGTCTATACATATTTGCTAGTTGTTATTATTATTTATATATTTTTTGTTTATTCAATTTTTTTTGTTTTCTTTTTGTATTGGTGACATTATTGTTGGTTTTCCTACCTATAGGTGGTAGGCATGGGAAGCAAGCCTGAGGAGAAAGCAATGGGACTGAAGATTCCAGAGGGACTTAGGGGGAGGAAGAGACAGGGGACAGGAACTGTGAGCAAACAATGCCAGAGACAGGGGAACAGCTGGGGAATTAAAATCTACAACAAGGAGGGCCTAGAGATCCTTGGGATGTTGAAGCAACAGCAATCTGGCAGAGAGGAATGACTAAGAGGCACCAAAAGGGTGAGCATGACGATGAGAAAGGAGGTAGGTAAAAAAAAAACAGAGGAAAGACCTAGGAAGCAAAGCTATGGATGGAGGTATAAACATAGGTGTACACTTATATAAATTCAAAAATAAAGGTATTGGAATAGGCACAGATATTTATATGAGGATACATTGAGGAAGAACATGGACTTTGGTATCTGCTCAAGCCATCCCTCAACACAAGTACACGTTGTTCTAACAACCTGGCATTCTGTGATGCCTACCCTCCTGGCACGATTGCTCAAGACAAAATGGGTGCACAAACAAATGTGGTGAAGAATGATGATGGAACATGGCTATCAAAAGATACAGCATCTAGGATCTTAAAGGCTGGATGTTAAACAAGTGGCCACTTAGCAGAGAAGCAACAAACCCACGTGGAAGAATCACACCAGCCTTTGCGAACATGAATTATCAACAGGATCAGGTAACAGGCTTCAGAAGACTCCAAACAAACAAACAAACACATATTGTTAATAATGAGGAGGTTTGGAACAGAGATCTAAAACGCATCTGTAGACAATAGGACATCCCCTTACAAAAGGGTGACAAGGAAGGGATTAGTCAATTAGGGCACAGTATAGCACTGATGAAACACACAATATTTCTATAGTTCCTTAAGACTTCATCATCCTTCATTATCATGATCCCAATTCTGCCTTTCACTCCAGGGTAACACAGAGCATGTACAAAGGTAAAGATAAGAGCTCAGGACACATGGAATCCAAGTCAGATAAACCCCTCAGGAACAGAAATGGGAGTAGTGATATCAGGAAAATAGGGGAAAGGTAGAGAGAGGAGGGGGCAAGAAAACACCAGGAAAGAGAGAGTTGTCAGGGTAAAATATGAAATTAATTATCATTTATCAAGGAATCATGGAGGTGGGAAGGAGAGGAGGATTAGAAAGAGGAGCTGATAAAAATGATATTATTATTAACAAGGAGGAATACAGATTGGGACCCAAAGCCCATCAATAGGTAAAGTGACATCCTCTTGCAGAGGGGTTAGAAGGAGGAGATGAGCCAGTTAAGATAGAGAGTAGTAGCAATGAAATATGTAACCTTCCTCTAGTTCCCAAATGCTGCCTCCCACCAACTATCATGACCCCAGTTCTACCACATAAATCCAGCTAAACCAGGAGATATACAGTGAAGTTGGAAACATGGGAAATTTAGGATAGATGATCCCTCAAGACTAGTGATAGGAGTGGTAATACCAGGAGGGTGGAGGGATGGAAGAATAGAAAGGGAGAACCAACTTCAGGGATCTACATGTAACCTCCTCTCTGGGACACAGACAGCGGGGAAGTGAGTGTTGGGACAAATTGCACAGTGTACAGTATGAAAATAATAACAATTTGTAAATTGCTGGGGGTTCTGGGAGAGGGGGGAAGGAAGGGAAACATAGGGAGCTGATACTGGAGGCCTAAGTGGAGGGAGAATGTTTTGAGAGTGATGATGGCAACATCATGTAAATGTGACCTGCATACAATTGATGTATGTATGGATTGTGATGGGAGTTGTATGAGCCCCCAATAAAATGACTCATTAAAAAAAAAAGGAGGGAGGGAGAGGGAGGAGCTTATACCAAGGGCTCAAGTGGAAAATATTGTGAAATGAATATGGTAATATGTGTGCAAGTATGCTTGATACAAATGATGTATTGAATGTTATAAATGCTGTAAGAGCCACCAGTAAAATAATTGAGAAAAAAAGAGGAACTGATACCAAGGGCTCAAATAGAATGTAACTATTTAGAAAAAAACTACTGACAACATATGTACAAATATGCTTGATACAATTGTTGTAAGGGTTATTATAAGTGCTGTAAAAAAACCCAACAAAATGATCTTAAGCAAAAATTCAATAAAACAGAAAATAGGGCTGAGCCCTGGTGGCGCAGTGGTTGTGCGCGGGACTGCGGCCCACTGGGATGGAGGTTCAGTTCCAGCAGTGGGGCTGGGCCTCCTACTCCCACCACCGGAGAGCAGTGATGCCCAAAAAAACAAAACAAACAAAACAAAAAACAGAAAATAAATGCCACAGAAGATGTGGACAGACAGAAATGGTTTTACACTGCTGTGGGACTGGAGAATTGTATAACCACTATGAAAATCAGTAAAGCATTTGCATAAATAAATACAAACATAAGCACCTTATGATCCAGCATTCTCTCTGCTGAATATATTCCATAAAGAAATTAAGAATACAAAACAAATAAGCATATGTACATCTATGTATATTGCAGCATTTCCACAATAACAAAAACGTGGATACAACCAAAACCCCCAACTATAGAGGAATGGATAAACAAGCTCTGGTGCAGTCACACTGTGACATTTTATACATTGATAAGGAACAATGATAGCTCTCTTAAACAGTGAAAGACATGGACAAAATGAAAGAACATCATGCTTACTAAAATCAATAAATCTTACAAAGATAAATATTTAATATCACTATTTTATAAGGAAAAACAAAGAAGAAATGTGATTTATATACCATGTTTATACACCATAGATAAGACATTGATGACAAAGAGGAAGTCGGGGAGGGAGTGGAGACAGGGAAGGGTGATAGGGGGAGGAGGAGAAAAAAATACATGATTTAACAAGATATTATTGCTGATTTTACTTCCTGAGAAGGGCTCTGTAATATATAGTTTTTCTTTTTTTTAATTCCTATATGTTCCTTATCCTTAAAACCAAAATAATGGTTTGCGTGGTTTAAAATAGAATAGACAAAAAAATAACAATTTTTTTGTGGATTCATTATTTTATCCTAGAAATACATACTTAGTGCTCAATGCCATTTTATATTCATTAAGGGAACTTCTTTCTCATGTTTTTGGAACACTTACCCATCCACTTAAAAACTATCATATTAAACAAATTGATTTAATTAAAAATTTTGTGATGAATACTTTTCTCTGAAACTATGAGAAGGTAGGGGGAGAACAAATAATTTAAGCCAAGAAAATACCCTCCAAGTGTGGCACTAGTCATGATTAGGGAACTGTAAGTATGATAATATGATTGACAAATACATTGTATAATCATGTCCTAGTGAAATTGTAAAAGCTCAGATCAATAGGCAGAAATAGATATTGGTAGACCTTCATTTTTGCTCTCTGTTTTGGAAAGCCATGAAATGTTTAAGGGGAGATAATACCACAAAACCATGTCAACTTTGGAATAGTAACTGTGATGAGAGTTCAACAGATGGATTATGGAATGTATTTATTTGACCAGAAATTTTTATAATGGCCCAGAAGAAACATACTTAAGGCCCAGAGAGAAACTGTTTTTGCTTTGTTTTGCTGGAAAGAAAAGAAATAATTTCAGACATAACTCTGAAGTTAAACTACCTCTATTTCTAGAAAATGTTTCTTTATGTTGAAAATCCAAAATATTTCACAAGAAAATTAGTAGAACTAAGTAAAGGAAGTTAAACAAATGATTGTGTGTACAATAGCATCTAAAATAATAAAATAGTTAGAACTGAGAGTCCAGCAACAAATCCACACACCAGTTGCTTTTTAATAGATATACCAATTCCAGCACAACTCAGTGAGGAAAACACAGTTCCTTCAACAAATGGTATTGGAAAAATTGGATTTCTGCCTGCAGAAGAAATAAATTAGACCCCCATCTCCCACCACAATAAAAATAACTCAAAACTGATGAATGATATAAACATAAGAGCTAAAATCATAAAACTTTTCAGAGAAAACATAGGAGCAATGCTTTGAGAACTTGAGTTTGAAAATACAACAAGAAAAGCATGAGCAGCAAGAGAAAATTGGATGGCATCAAAATTAAACTAGGTTGTGTACCAAAAGACTATTAAGAGAACGCAAAACTCCAAAGCCCATCTGTAGACAATTGGACATCCCCTCACAGAAGGGTCACAAAGAAGGAACGAGCCTGTCAGGGTACAGTGTAAGACCAAGGAAACACACCACATTCCTCTAGTTCTTTAATGCTTCCTGCCCCCTACTAGCATGACCCCAGTTCTACTTTACAAACCTGGCTAGACCAGAGCATGTACACTGGTACAGATTAAAATGCTTGGTACATGTAATTCAGGACAAATAAACCCTTCAGAAACAATAATGGGAGTAAATGATACCATGAGGGTAGGGGAAAGGTGAGGGAAGAAGGGGGAGAAAGGGTACTGATGACAATGATCGATGCGTACACTTTACCTGCCCCCACCACCCTAGGGGATGAACAATAGTAATATGGGTGAAGGGAGAAAGCACACAGTGTAAGTTATGAAAATAATAATAATTTATCAAGGAGTCATGAGGGAGGAAGAGTGGGGAGGGAAAGAAGTTGGATCGTGGAAGGGAATGAACTGATACCAAGGGCTCAAATAGAAAATGTTTGGAAAATGATGATGGATGGCAACATATGTACAAATGTGCTTGATACAGTTTATATATGGATTGTTATAGGATCTGTAAGAGCTCCCAATAAAAATGGTTTACTTTTTTAAAAAAGAAGAAAATGTAAAGCCAGTGTACAGAATTTGAGAAATATTTGGGAATCATATATCTTATAGGGGATTGACATCCGGAGTATGTAATGAATTGTAGCTTCAAACTGCTGACCTTGCAGCTAGCATCCCAACATGCAATCCACTACAACACAAGAGCTATAGCTATATGTGGATAGACAGGTAGATAGATGTTGATGGATAGAAGATGATATATAAATGATAGATAGATAGATGATAGATAGATAGTCATAAAGAGAAATGAAGTTCTGTATGTTCTATGATATGAATCAACCTTAAAACATTATAATAAGTGAAATAAGCGAGCTAAAAAAGAATAAGTACTGCATACTATCACTAAAATAGATCATTATCAGGGGCTGAGGAAAGGGATCATGTGGAGTTATTCTGACTTGGATAATGTTAAGCTTGTGGAACTAAATAGTAGCAATGACTGTAAACACTATATATACACACATACACATACATATACACATATATCATGCATATGTATCTATATAACTATACATTAAAATGGCCAAAGTTATGCACATTTTATATATCAAAATAGCCAAAATGGGGAATTTTATTTTATCTATATTTTATCATAGCAAATAATTAGTTTTAGTTGTAAAAAGAATGCTTAAGAGATTTCACTCCAGATACATTAGAATATGCTGTATGGATATATATATATATATACATACATACATATATATTATTTTTTTCACCAAAAGATATGCTCACAACAGCCAAAACTAGAAATCCACTCTAATCATTATCAATGACAGAAGCAAAAATTAGTTTGTGGTATATTGATGAACCCCCCCCCAAAAAAAATAATAAGCTACTACATGTGCCAATAAAAAGAAATCTTATTAACATATGGTGAGTGTAAAAGGCTTCACACAAAGGAGTGCATGCTCGGGGCAGTTGCTAAGAGTTGGCACATAAGTATAATGTTCATGACTGTCTCTTTCATGTGGCTCACGGCGTCAGTCCTGAGCCATGTTGGCCACTGAGATAAAGTTTATGGGGCTAATCTGGCTGATAAAAACACATGGGGTTCATTGAAGGGTGGAGAGATAAATGGCTCCGTGAGCCTCACCTTTCTAGTTCTCTGGTCTCTTGCTCTCTGATGGTCAGACCATGGTGCAGCTGCCTTAGCCAATTCCCTGCTTCAGTTGGCAAGGTTCACTTCCTGTGAGACATCCCTGAGGAGAAGCACTTGGACCTCTCCTGAAGCAGCCCTGGGTGCTGGAGCAGCTGGGTGGAGACCCCTGCCAGTGCGGAGATGCTTACATGCTCACTGATTTGGCTTTCCTCCTGCAGTCAGCATTATTGCATGTGTTTTGTGAGATTGAGAACTTTGTGGATTGGTGTCAGACATATGGACTAATGTTGGACTTGTGGGCTTGGGCAGCACTGGGTTGGGATGTTTTCTTGATATGCACTTACCCTTTATATAAAACTCTCTCTTATATGAGTTTCTGTGGATTTGTTTCTCTATGATACCCAGACTAACACAGCCAGCAAAGGCATGGCAGAAAAGAAAAACAACTTTCCTACTGTTGCCCAGGATCAAGTTTGCAGAGCAGATTAGCTGTCCAGTCAACAACACACCTGATTTGCATCACATCATTGATTGCAATTCCGATGATGGAACATCACTTATCCTGGTGACATACGTGGTCTGGAGAATCTACAGCAGTTTCCCATAAAGCTTGCTGTCCTGTCTGTTCTACTCAGTCCTGTTCCCTCAAAGTTATAGGAACTGACAATTGGGTGCCCTTAGTTTCTGTTCATCTGGATATGTCCTAATTTTCCCATGGTGTCTAAGGAAAACTTTTCTCAGGACATTATGGCACTGCATTTATTTATGCATGAATGGCTTCTGCGGATAAATCAGAAGTTAATCTTAGCGATCTTCCTTTGGAGGTGACTCTTGGTTTCCTGAACAGCTTTCAGGATGTCTTCTTGTCTGTGGTTTCAGACTTTCACTAAAAAGGTATCATGCAGCAGAGTTCCCTGATTCAGTATTTCTCTTGATCTCTTAACGATTGCTTCCATAAGGATTGATTGTGGATCCAAACAACACGAAAGCCTTCACAGCTTCAACCCTGTCTACATACATCATAATGTCGCCTCTGGGTCCCATTGTGAGAAGTTTCGCTTCTTTTACATTGAGTTGCAATCCATCTGTGATCTCCATCAGCAAATGCTTCAAGTCCTTCTCATTTCAGCAAGCAAGGCTATGTCATCTGTACATTAAAGGTTGTTTAAAAGTCTTCCTTCAATCCTGATACTGTGTTCTTTGATGTATAATCCATCTTCTCTGATTGTTTGCTCAGCATGTTATCAGGATGCAACTCTGATGCACACCTTTTCCTTTTCGTGTTTTAAACCACACAATATCCCTTTGTTCTGTTTGTACAACTGTACATGGGCAGGTTCCACTGGAGCACAGTGTAATGTTCTGGGATTCCAAACCTTCTCAAGGCGGTCCATAGTTTGTGCTGATACACACAGTTAAGGGCCTTAGCATATCCTATAAGCACAATTAAACATCTTTCTGGTATTCTCTGCTTTGTCAAGATCCAGCTCATGTCAGTAATGATATTCCTTGCTCCACGTCCTCTTCTCAACCCAGTCTGAACCTCTGGCAGCTCTCGCTCAATGTACTACTGCAACCATTGAAGGATGATCTTCAGCAAAATTTTACTTGCAAGTGATATCAGTGATGTTGTTCTATAATTTCTGCATTCCGTTGGGTCACCTTTCTTTTAAAAGGGTACAAATATGGATCTCTTCCTGTGAATTGACTCAGTATCTGTCTTTCAAATTTCCTTTCATAGTTGGGTTAGTACTTCCAGTGCTTCATCAACTTAATGAAACTTTCCATCAATTCCTGGAGTCTTGTTTCTGGCTAATGCTTTTATTGCAGCTTGAACTTCTTCCTTCAGAACCATTGGTTCTTATTTTTATAATACCTTTTGAAATTCTCAACTGCCCTGCTAGTTCTTTTTTTTTAATCCTTTTATTGGGGTCTCTTACAACTCATCACAATTCATTCATAAGTCCATTATGTGTCAAGTACATTTGCACATCCATTACCTTCATCATTCTCATAACATTTGCTTTCTATTTAAGTCCTTGGCATCAGTTCCTCATTTTTCCCCTCCCTCCACTAGTTCTCTTTGGGATGGTGACTCTGCATATTCTTTGAATCTTGTCTTTTGATTTTGTTTTACAGATTTTTTTACATTTTTATTGTGCATTGGGTAAAGTTTGCAGAGCAGATTAGCTGTCCAGTCAACCAAACGCCCAATTTGTATCACATCATTGATTGCAATTCCCACAATAGAATATCACATGTCCTTCTTCCTTCCTGCTTTTTGTTTCTTTCTCTTTCGTATTAAATACTTTTTGTATCAAATACTTTTTGTATTAAATACTTTTATTGGGGTCTATTATATCTCATCATAATCCACACATTTTCAGAAATTCCTCTAAGGTACTTTGCCCTAGATCAAGCACTACCAGGCCTCCCACATCCTCCTCGCCATTGATTTCAGATCACTTTTTGTTTCTTTATCCGTGATTTTGTTAACACCCACTTCCTTTCCCCAGCCTCTCTCCCTCTCTCTCTCATCCCCCTCCTCCCCAAACCATTGGTCCTATTGTTTCCTTCTCCAGATTGTTTATCCAGTCTATCTTATCTAGATAGAAAATAATATGCACAAAAAAACAAGACAAAACCAACCAAAACAAAAGAAAACAAAACGAGAAAAAGAACATGGCCAAAACAGAGAGCGAGAAAAGCCTGTAAATAGTTCAAGGTCTACTTATTGACCTTTCAGAGTCTTTTCTGGTCAATCTGATAGGGCGCCATGCCCTGGCCCCAAAGTCTATTTTTGGTATTCCCTGGGGACTTTGTTGTTCTGCTCCCCTTGCTAGTCTGTTGCCTGCCCTTAGTATTTTGCCTCAGTGTGGTGGGGTCAGCTTGGGTACAGTTCCCACACTGTGTCTCCAGTGTTGTCCCCACGATGCTCTCGGTCAGTGAGGGATGTTGCGTCTCATAGTGGGGCTGGCCGTATTATACTCTCTGTGCATTGGCTGCTCTGAACAGGACTATCGTCCTCAGGGCTTGGTGGGCCAGGAAGTACTCCACTCTCTCAACCGCCCCCCTTCATTTGTTCCTGTGTGCTCTGATTAGACATGTCCCTCTCCCTAAGCTGTAGCTTCAGGTCTATCCTCTGAAGAAAATTCTCCTGGGGGAAGTGGGGACTGTCCACTTAATTGGGATTGGGGCCAGCCCCTCAGACCTCTCTATTAGCTCCCGGCTTCATGTTACTATGTTGCAATCTTGTCTTGAACCACCGGGATGAAGTCTGATCTCTCTTTCTCTGTGGAGATATAAACAAAACCTTCTCCTTGGGTGCGTTAGTGCCCTGTCCTCCAGCTACCCATGGTTTTCTCCTCCTTTTTATTAGTTGTCCTGGTGTCATTGCATGTGCTTCATGAGTCTGAATAGGACTCATAGATTGGTATCGGACATATGGGCTAATATCAGACTTATTACCTTGGACTGGACTGGGTTGGGATGTTTTCTTAATATACAGTTATTCTTGTATATAACACTATTGGGGGGGACATCACTGCCCTCTGGTAGTGGAAATAGGAGACCCACCCTCTGCTCCTGGAGAGCTGCTGCTGGAGTTGAATCTCCATCCCAGTGGGCCGCAGTCCCGGACACAACCACTACGCCACCGGGGCTCAGCCTAACACTCTTTCTTATATACATATGCATGCCTATGAATTTGTTTCTCTAGTCTACTGGGCTAAATATATGAATCCAGTAGCTTTTTCCCTATACCCCTTTTGCATTTTGAAGCTTACTTCAATGAACTCATGTTGTCCTTGTCCTTTGTGCACCTTTCATTAAAAAGTTTTACTTTGTCTTCATGAGCTGCCCTTTGAAAGTGTCAGTTCAGCTCTTTGACCGCATAATGTCTTCTTTGTGCCTTTGTTACTCTGAATAAGAGTGAGCCAGGCATCTAAATCTGATTTGGTTAATTTCAATGACCCCCTCTCCCCTTGTTCTCATTTTTTTTTAATTTCAGTGATGTTTTATAATGTTCAGTGTACAAATCTTGGATGAGTTTGATCTCTTATACACTGTACCTGCAAATGGAAAATGCCACCAGCTCTTGGAATTGTTTGACAACTTTTTATAAATCATTTTGGGGGGGCACTTCCAGCTCTTATAACATTCCATACATCAATTGTACCAAGGTTATTTGTACATACATTTCCATCATCATTTTCTAAATATTAGCTTTCTATTTGAGATCTTTGTATCAGCACCCTCTTCTTCTTCCCCCCCCCCCACCATCCTTGCAACCATCATGACACCTTGCTAAATTATAAATTATTATTGTTTTCTGATCTTACATCAACCACATTCTCCCTTCACCTCTGTTTCTGTGGTTCATCCCCCTGGGGGGGGGGGGGGATTATGCATCAATCATTATGATCAGTTCCCCTTTCCTCCCCCAACTGTCCTCTACCCTCCTGGTATCGATACTCTCATTTCTGATGCTGAGGGGTTGATCTGACCTGGATCCCATGTATCCTGAGCTCTTATCTGTACCTGTGCACATAGGCCAGTCTAACTGTAGCCGAAAGGCAAGACTGGGGTCATGAGAGTGGGAGTTGGGGAAGCCTCAAAGAACCAGAGGAATATGTTTCATTGGTGCTGTACTGTACCTTGCTTGACTCATTCCTTCCTTGTGACCCTTCTGTGAGGGGGTGGCCTATTGTCTACAGATGGGTTTTGAGTCTCTGCTCTGACCACTCTTGTTCTGAACAATGTTTTTTTATGTTTGTTTGTTTAGAGTCTTCTAGTGGCAGCTTCTTAATAAGCTCCATACCCCTATTACATGGTCCACCCATTCCACTTTAGATACATATTCACAACAAAGGAAATAATATCCATACAAACGAATGTTCACAAAACTTCCACAGTGGGCCTTTTAAAAGCTCGTGGGGGGCTGAGCCCTGGTGGCATAAGTGGTTGAGAGTGGAACTGCAGCCCGCGGGCTTGGCGGTTCAAATCCAGCAGCACCTCTCAGGAGCAACACTGGGTGGCGCCCACGACCACCAGAGGCAGTGATGCCCACAAAACAAAAACAAAAACAAAAAGCTCGTGGGAAACCTTCATTATCCTTTAATTCCATTTTTCCACAAACTTAGTGAAATTTCCTTGTATTAATATGTCTCAGCTATCCAGTTCTCTCCTTCATGGACTTTTCTCCCTGTAGTATTGTCTTTTTCTTGGATTTTTTTACTTGATGGCTAAGTGTGAGGGGCTCAATTTAAGAGAAATGGCATCCTAAAATAATGAGATAGGAAAGCTGTTTTGTCATTTATTAGCCAACAGAAGGCTTCTCTTGTTTTGCAAACACTCACTGGGATAGATGATGACATCTTAAAAATGCACTGGGCAAAATACAGAAGGAGGGGACAAAAACAGGGTCTTTATTTCTCTTCCTGAGAAATAACAAGCATTTGACTAAGAACTCAAAGAAGACAGCTATAATGAAACAAAGGGAATTGGAGTGATATTTGTGGTCCCACTGCAAAATTATATATAATAATGTTCTGTGAATTCCACTAGATGTCTATAAAATTCACCATGCCCACCAACGTCTTGGGTAGATGAGCTTGGGGAAAGTTTCAAAAAGGCTTATTTTCACGTGCATCACCGATGTTGCCTGCTAAGTGAATGAGAGACTTTCTTCTCCCAAACACACCTGTTCTACATGAGGTTCTTCTTTGGGAGAAGAAGGAATAGCCTCTACCCAGCTGAGCCAGAGCAGTAATCGTGCTCAGCTGCTCACCAAAGGGGGCAGTTTGACCTACCAGCCCTTCCACGTGAGAAACATGTGGTAGGCTGCGGTTATAAATACATACAGCCTTGGGAATCCTATAGGGCAGTTCTACTCTGCCCTGAAGGCTGTCTGCGTTAGAATGTACGCTTCAGCAACAGGTCTATTTTGGTTTGTATCATCTGGCCGTGGGTGGTAGGGGAGTGCGTATGACTCATCAGAGAAAGGCTGCGGTTATTCAATCAGCACAAGGCACAAGGATTCCCTTGAGGAGGGTTGTGGAATGATAATCAGGAGGAAAAACAGTCAGCTTTAGTCAGCACAGCAAGAGTCCTTTATATGAAAGCAGGATAGAAAGAGAAAAGGTCAGAAAAGGTGGTGACTCTGTCCTCAGATTGAGTTTTGGCACTGTGATAGCAGGATATTTCATATTGGGTAGCAACTGTAAATTTGCAGAAATGGAATATCTCATTGAGTACTAATGGCAATATGGTGAGGTTATATATAAATGTTCTAAATATTTGGTATGGGACTGGATGGTTTGCAAAGGAGACTATACAAACACAGCCTATAGAAATCCTAGTGATGTTCAACATAATTGAACACTATGTCTTTGGAATGGAATTCTGTTATTCCCCAAGAAAAATTATATATGAATATGTATCACACAATTGTTCATATTACTAGGGAATTGGTATTTCTACGCATTAGCTCAAATTGTTCATGTATTCCACTACTATTTGAGAAGGTGGCAGTACAAATCCCTCCATATATGTGTGAGGAAAAAATACTCATAATTTCCCTCCCAAAATCATAGCTTTCAAAAATCTAAGAGAGTGCAGTTCTAGTCTGACACAGTTGGGGCCACTATACATCAAAATCGATTTTATGGTAACTGGTATATATAGCTACATAATTGTGAAGAATTACACAGAGATCTGCTTCTGTGAATTGAGTGAGATAAAGCAACTTTGTTTACAATGAAGGTGTAAAATTGGCAGGGAGTCAGGGGCCAAGCCACATTGTAAGTTGAAGGTCATAGTAAAGGAGTCTTCTCTTCATGTTAAGGCACACAAAAACAGTGGAAGTGTTTCCACCAGAGAAAATCTTGAAATGATTTAAATGAGAATTTAGATTCTCTCTGTGTTAAGCTGAGTTCTCCTTAGAAACAAAACCAGTGACATCTGTCTGTCTGTCTGTCTAGCTGTCTGTCTGAAAGAAATTTGTATCAAGAAAGTGAGTCACATAGCCACAGGATTGGCAAGGATCATAATATGCTAGATGATCACCCACTCGTGTGCCTGTCCACTGGTAAACCAGAAAAATGAAACAGAAGGCAGGGGGACTGCAGGCATGGAGATAGAGCTGTGGAGATCCAAGGTAGGGAACATGGCAGGCCAAGGACAGCTTCTAAGAGTCAGTAAGCCATGCGGTGGCCACTTGCCCGATTGCCAGATTCAGGCTCCATGCCTGCAGGAAGGAGAGAAAGAGCCAGTTCTCCACAGCATCTCTTATAGATGTGGCCTGTGATCGTTAGGTTTTATGTCAATGTGGGTGGCCACAATTCTCATATGATGTGATCCCACACAGTGTGATCAGCTAGCTGCATGACGAGATCTTCAGGGAAGTGGTCAAGCAGTTGTGGGATGCATAGACTTCTTTAATCTGGCAGAACCTTGAAACAATTGAGGGAGGCTTTATTCTCTTACTAGAAATGGTCAGTAGGGATGGGGGGCAAGATGTCTTACATATTTTGGACCTGTTGTCAAAAGAGACTTGTCCCTGGAGAAGGACATCATGCCAGGTAGGGTTGTGGGGCAACAAAGGAGAGGAGGACCCTCAAGAAGATGAATTGGCACCATGGCTGCAACCAGGGGCTCTAACAGAGGACAACTGAGGAGGACGGTGCAGGACTTTAGAGGGGTTTTGCTCTGCTCTGCCTAAGGTCACTATGGGTTGTTGGAGTTGACCCAATAACACCCAACAACAGGCTAACTTCTACTCTTCAACTTCCTATCATTGTGCCTACCGATCCCTGGAGCTATCAATGGGCTGCCCAGCCTGATTTGGGCTGCCAACATGACCATTTGACCATTCTTGGATTCCTTCAGCTTGACATCTGCCAGCCTGTCAGCTTCCTGCTCATCTTCTGGCTTCCCGTTTGCCCACCCCTGAAGCTGCGGGAGTCAGGAGAAGCTTCAGCATACATTTGACCCAGGAACTTGTCAGACTGCACTTACTTCTGTCGCTCTTTGAGTCATTTGTTGGTACAAATTTCTCTCTTTTATATATATATATATATATATATATATACACACACACACACATACATACACACACATACATAAATACATACATGTATGCACATACCTATATCTATGTACATACATATATGGGGGTGCAGTGGTTATCCATTGGACTGCTAACCGCAAAACTACCAACCTTTCCTTGGGAAGGGGCTTTCTACTCTGGCAAAGAATTACTGTCTCTGACACTCACAGGGCACTTCTATCCTGTCTTGTAGGATGACTTTTAGTCAGCATCGTCTTGATCACCTTGAATGTGTGTGTGTGTGTAGGCACCAGTCACTGATTTTGTCTCTCTAGAAGTCTAACACAACCGAATACAAGGATCTACATAAAGCCCCACCCTGGGGGATGGAAAACAGAGAAGTTGGTGAAGGGAGATGACAGACAGTGTAAGACATGAAAAATAATAATAATTTATTAATTATGAAGGGTTCATGGGAGTGGGGAGGAAAGGGGAAAATGAATATCTGATATCAAGGGCTCAAGTAGAAAGCAAATGTTTTGAGAATGATGAAGGCAACAAATGTACAAATGTTCTTGACACAATGGATGGATGGATGGATTGTGATGAGAGTTGTATGAGAACCCAATACAATGATATTAAAATAATAATATTAATTAATTAATTAATTAAAAACAAATAAAAATAAATAAAAAACAAACCCACACTCCCAAGGAGACGACATCCATTGCAAAAATTCTGGATTCGCTAACTTGATTGGACTGCATCTCTTTTTGTGTATGCTACATACCCTGAAGCTTCAAGTTTAAGCTTTGTCAGGGATTGTGAAACATGTCTCAGTGGAGACATCTTGTGGCTAAGTGTAGAGTTGAACTGTATGCACTCAAACTTTTACTTCCAAGAATCCCTGAAATCTTAAAATTTATTTAGGGCCAAAAGAAGTTTTGTGTATGTGGGCCGTATTTTATATATTCAAAATAGTTACAAATTCGTTACATCTGTACAAAGCTGTACACATATATATCAAGTAACATCAATGTCAAGCAAATCATTTGCTTCACATAATGGCTTTGTTTTAAAATGCGTAAGCATTTTGGTCCGCTTCCCTGTGCTACCTCAGTGGCTACACAGTAGGCCGCTAACCAGGAGATCAGGTGTGGAAACCATCTCACTCTTGGAGACAAAGAGGGGACTTCCTGCTCCAGCAACGTTACAGTCTCGGAAACCCACCCGGACACTTCTGCCTTGCCCGATTGGGTTCTCAGGAGTCAGAAATGGCTTGCATTTGAGTTTCAGACTCAAATAACCCTACATGTATTTTCCCATTACAAACCACACTGCATGATTTCATCAGATAAAATATTAAAATGACATGTGGTCAAGGGCTGATAGTGAATAAAATTACTGACTCCCGTGGAACTAGTGCTTTTTTAAAGTGTTATCAAAATAATGCATGACTATAGTCAAATAGGTAAAAAATAATCTCAACCTCATTTCTGGGCTTCAAATATCATGTGAGTCCATCTCGCTGGCAGAAGCTCATTTGCATCCAGAACTCTAAGAGCAAAGAATCTGGAAGATGGTGTGTTTCTCTAATACCTCAACTAGAAGATGCAAACTGCACGAAATGCACTGGCCCAGTCACAGTCAACTGAAACGGGTTAAAAAACCCCAATGGTGGTAACTCTTCTGCCATTTATTATCCAAGATAATATAGACATAGAGTTTTCTTTTTTTTTTACTTGTGACCACGGCCTCGGAACACTCTATTCAAACTCCGTCCTATCAGCCCAGGCATTTGAGGGGTGGCGTGGCAGGATCGCATTCGGGAGAAGGAGGCGTGATGCTGTAGGGTTCTGAGTGGAGCTTTGATCAGAAAGGTCACCAGGCTGAAACAGCAGCTCCTCCGAATGAGAGAGATGAGGTTTCCTAATCCCATAAACAGTGACAGCCTCAGAAGCTCACCAGGCACTTCGATTCTACCATCCTGCAGGGCTGCCAGGAATCAGCTGGGACTTGGTGGCAGTTAGTTTTTGAGTGACTTCCCTTTGATAAGAGCATAGGACCTTTTTCTTAGAGGATTCTCTATAGAGAAAGGAAACCATCTATACATGTATATACATCTGCATGTGTGTGTAGAAATACAAATACATAGAATAAGAGGGAGAAATTTCCTTGTAGTAATTGGTTCATGCAATTGTAAGGGCTAACAAGCCCAGAATTTGCAGGTTCGGTATAATACTTGCTTTCAAATTCGTCTAGGTCAGGTAAGGAGAAGGACAAATGCACATGTTCTGCCAAGATGTCTTGTTTATAGTCTGGAAACAGAACATACCATTGGGGCAGGGGATTTTTTTGTTTGTTTGTTTGTTTGTTCTTAAAACCTTCAACCAGGGCCTGAACCCTGATGGCATACTGGTTGAGTGCAGGACTGTGGCCCACTGGCTTGGCAGTTCAAATCCAGCAGCACCTCCCCACGAGCAAGGCTGGGCCTCCCACTCCCACCAGAGGGCAGTGATTCCCCGCCGCCCCCCCCCCTTCAACGGATGACTCTAGGGCCACTTAAGCAATCACAAATTGCTTTACTTTAAGCCCGCTTATTCAATCACAAATAATTTCTTCATGACAGAGTCTAGATGGGGTTTGACGAAATACATTAACCACCACTGTTTAGCCATGTTGACATAGAACATGAACCATCCTTATCACTTTTGGGAGTGACGGGTATGACACAGTAGAGAAAATTCAGCTGTAGTCTAGCTCCTCCTTCCAGGTCACTTAATGGTGCATATTCTATGCTAGTAATTTTCAAAACTGACATTTTGTTAAAATATGCAAAATTCTAGTTGAAATAAAAAAATTTTTCTATACACTTACCAGATATTTTAAATAGTAATAGAAAATAGTAGGGGCTGAGCCCTGGTGGCGTAGTGGTTGTGCGCGGGACTGCGGCCCACTGGGACGGAGGTTCAATTCCAGCAGTGGGGCTGGGCCTCCTACTCTCACCACTGGAGAGCAGTGATGCCCCCCCCGCCAAAAAAAAGAACATAGTAGATTATTAAATTATCTTGTTGAAGATTTTCATTCAGCTTGTCAAAGATTGAATGTGAGGTTTTTTGTTTTCTGTATCACTGCCCTGGTGGAATGTGAGGTTTTTTTTATTTTTTTTGACGTCTTTTAAAATCATTTATGTTTTGCAGTTTTATTTGCCCTTCAATTTTTTCTAAACTGTTTACCATGGAAGATTCTGAGACAGCTGGTCCATGATTACAATTGGCAAGGTGCTGTTTTAAACCACCTCATGCTAGTCTGGTCCATACAGACCAACCTGGAAGACAGTCTCCTAAGGTGAATGAAAATGTCTTTCCCTGATCAGTTAACTCTACTGTGTGTACAATGACAAACTGGAGCTGAATGTGGTGACTTCTTCCACTATGTTTAAGCTAACAGAGTCTTACCTATCTAAATCCAGCCAAGTTGACCTACTTTTCTTTTCCACATTGAGAATATTAAATGTTCTCTGTTTCCTTAATTCTTTTTGGATGGATTTTACTTTGGTATGTAATTTGATTTCACTATTGATCTGGCATTTCCCTTAAGATTTTTTCAGCAATTAAAAAAAATCTGAGTCTATTTCAGGATTCATTGCTTTTTTATTGATTTGGTTATAAATTTTCAGCCAGTACAATATTATTTTCATTTTCACAGAGTCAATATATTTTTATAATAAGAAGAGCAATGGTTTTTTTTATAATATTAGTAAACTTCCCAAAGAAATTCTCTGTATGTAACATGACCCCCAGCAATACTTTAGAGACCATCAATGTCCGGGTCCATCCAGGTTTACTCTGGACCAGGTAGGCAGTCTCTCGCACAAATCCAGACTTAAAGATACCACCAAGTATCTACTCCTGATTTGTGCAGGGGGTGTCTCTTTTGTGTCATCTTTCTTGCCTTGTAACTTTCACAAAATAATTGAGTGAGGTTATTTTTTCCTGAAACATGAGAAAGAAGAAAGCAGTGTGGTTTGCCACCTCCAAACAACTTCAAAAATACAGTGAAAGCACACACACACACACACACACACACACACAAGTTATAGACCTTAAACTGTGTGACTACAGAAAGGTTTTACAAGGATCACAGGAAGAGATCAGCAGTTTTGACAATGATCACAGGATACAATTGATACTCTTAGAAAAGCTAGTTCTGCAATGATGATAGGAAATTAGCTATACTTTTCCCCAGAGGTCATTAGACCACCATCTCCTGAAGCGTCATGTACTCTTGTTTCTCTAAATTGAGGAATGATTCCCTTATGGGGAAATGCTTCATGAACTTCCTCTTTATCTTAATGTCCTTGCTTGTCTCCTTCCTTAGTTAAAATATCCCAACTGATTAAGTTTAAAAGGAATTTTTACTGCAAAAGAAGAACTGTTACATTTTAAATTTTAAATAAACCAAATCTTGTGTTGCATTTCTGGGGTTGATCAACAGCAGGTTAACTCTTTCACCCACTCTATCAAAAATACCCCCGGAGTCACCTAGTTCTTTATACTTCCTGAGTTTCAATTTTCACTTACCCTGCACTAATTGGGTTCGAGTCTCAGAGTCCTACTAAAACCCAGTGAGCCACAATATCAAATGGAGTCAGTAGTCACTTTCATTTTTTGTGTCCCCAAAGCAGTACATGGCACACTGATCATATTTTAGTTTTTGAAATGTGTTCTTCTTGACTCCTGATTCATCATTTATCAATTCTTCATAATTTACTTGGTAAATATTTACTGAATGCTATTTGAAAACAACTGTGAAATAGATTGAAATGGGGTCAATAAAATACTACATTCATACCAGACCCCCTTTCTGGATTTTCCCCTTTTAATTGACAAGTCAATAAAATTCTAAATTCTCAAAGGTGTAGAAAACTGAGAACAAAGCAATTGATTCTTATCTATACATATCCAAAAGAACTATTTTCTGCAGAGTGCAATAAATTATTTTATTAATTTATAAATTAAGCAGACAGATCAATTTTGCATCTATTTGAAAATTTATTGAAACCGTTGGTTGCTTTGAGTCTGAATTAACTCAACAGCATTGTTGTTGTTGTTGTTGGTTTCCTCATTACGGAATGTGTGAAACTCATTCTGTTTCGCATACTTTGGATACTAGTAGGAGAGACCAGTCTCTAGAAAAAGACATCATGTGAAATAGAAAGGCAGTAAAAAGAGGAAGACCCACAGCGAAAGAGATCATCACAGAGGCTGCAAAACGGAATTCAGCCCTAGTAGCACTTGGGAGCACGGGGTCACACCAGCCGGGAAGCCACGTTTCTTGCTATTGTACGTGGCTCTAAGTCAGAACAGATGGCCGCTATAAAGTTCACTGCCATCCAGCCAATTCCGACCCAGAGGGACCCTGTGGGACCGGGTAAAACTGTCCTGGGGGGTTTGAGACTGTCATTTTTTACAAGAGTAAAAAGGCCCTTCTTTCTCCAGAGACGTCTGGCAGTTTCAAACTGCTGACCATTCCGTTAGCAGCCCAACCTGTAACCACGAAGCCCACAGGACTCCACTCACAATGTCAGCAGTACAAGTCCCTAACAACAAGAAAAAGGTTAAATAAAATCTGAGACCCATTTTTATTTTACGTTATATAAAAAAAAATTGTGATTTTTTTTTACCTCCAAAAACAGCATTCTTATTAGTTTGGGTTCTATTTTGTCCACTACTGTGTCCTTAGAGGCTAGAAGAGTGAGTGTGAAATAAATGCCCTTGTTGGATGAAGTCATCTTGAAACTACTATTCTCTATATACAGCCTTCTCTCATCTCAAAAAACCAAATAGATTATATTCCACCCCAGTAGTGAAACAAACACAGAAACATAGAAAAGAACTATCCATTTGTCTTACATAGAAAAGAACTATGCATTTCTACTTTTAGACATAAATTGTAGCATCAAAAGTTTCCTTCATCTTCTTTGCCTACCTTCTCTTTTCCCTGTTCAGGAGGATCATTCTTTAAAAATAAACAAACAACAAAAACCCTTCCTAACTCAAGAAGCAAATCGGTCCTGTTTACTAGAATGCCTAAACAATGACAACTACCCCAATGTCCATGAAACTCATCATATTTCACCCACCTAAAAATAGGAAATATTTTGAAAGTATATCTTGTGTGATATTTGTAAGCATTAGCAAATAATTTAGCCTATGGTACATCTGAAAACTTAAGACTTTTAAAAGAAAACACGATAAACTCAAACTGATAAAAATAAGAACATTTCACGATGCTATCTTTTTTCTTCCCTAAAGAAGCATCCTAAGGCAGAACGAAAAATAAGCACTCTGGTCCTATGCAACATTTCCAACAAACAGCAACACTTTTTCCTGCTGGGTGGGGGCAGGCTCCGGCATTCTTGTCAACACCGTGTCCGTGGAGACTGCACGACTCCAGGGTTTTCACACCGAGTGAAACCTGGTGGGCCAGGACCCCTGCATGCTGGAGCCGGCTTGTGACCCCTTGGGACAGTCAGTTGTGTGCAGTTCTTCCCGACGCTGCATCGAGTGCCCTCTGGTGGTGGTTGTTATTAGGTTCAATCCGGTCCATTCTGGCTCAGAACCACCTGGTCTACCTCCTCACCATTATTGGCTGTGTTTGAGCCCATGGTTCTAGCGACTGTGTCAATCCACCTTGGGGAAGGCCTTCCTCTTTTTCACTTTCCTCCACTCATGGAATATTTGTACCACGAAATTTTGGCAAACGCTAAAAACCAGGTCTTATCAGCCCAGCAGTGGCCCGCACATTCAGTCAAAACATGTGCACCTACTACTGGAGCCTGGGGACAGGCTGCTTCCGCTGGGCCTGCCAGGAGTCCTGCATCCGGGCCTCTTGTGGTCTGAGTTCCTTCTAGGTCCTTCTGTCTGCCTTCCAAGCATGCCTAGCGACGCGCTCCCGACAGAAAGGTGCAGGCTTCAAGGGCTCGTATTGTCCTTGTTCCTACGCTGCTATCCCTTGTTCCTCAAAAGTGGTGCCAAGACCTCCCTTCCGTGTGAGCCCAGTGGTCCATGTGGTATACCCACCTTTGCCCCGGGGGCTGCTCCGTGACCCTTCCATACGCAACTCGGGAATGGTTTCCGGAGAAGCAAGTCTCAGTGCTAGTCTGCCACTCTGCCCTTTACTCCCGCCCTATCCCTGATGGCTCGCACGCCTCACTCCCAGGCATTCCCAGGGTGCCTGGTGGCAGAGTGGATTAAGAGTTGAGCCCACCAGCCATTCTGAGGGGAGGAGTAAGGCTTTGTGCTCCCTAAAGATTCACAGCCTCCGAAACCCACAGAGGCGGTCCCACTCTGCCGACTAAGGGTCACAGAGGAATCGAAGGCAGTGAGAACTTGTGGCTCATGCCTTCTCTAAGGGCAGGGTTTCCCTCTTAACAGATGTACTTCTGTTCAGGTGAACCTGATCAATCAACTGAGGGAGATAAACAGCAGTCAATAAACATCATAAGAATCTAGCATCGAGTGGGGCGGAACTTCCTGCGCGGTGGCCGGCGCGGCGCGGGCTCCGGGTTCGGTTCGCTGTAGTCCCGGTTCGCGCGTCAGAGTCCACCAAGGCCGGAGAGATGTTCTCTGCAGCGGGCGCTGCCTTCACGAAGCTCGCGGAGCTGACAATGCAGCTGCATTCGGTCGCCGACTCTTCTCCTGCGGGTGTAAAGTGGACGGGCACGGAAATAGGGATGCTGAGGGCAAGGGGCTTTGGGAACGATCTTAATCACATCAGCTGTGTCATCCAGGAACGACCAGTGGCCCAGATAAAGGCCACCGTGAAACGCAAGGTCTATGAAGACTCTGATATCCCTCTTCCAGCTGAGTCACCCAAGAAAGGGCCCAAGAAGGTGGCATCTGGTGTTCTGTCGCCTCCTCCAGCTGCCTCAACAACCAGCAGCTCCATTGTCCCAGAGGCTGGGGTCCCCCCATAAAGTAGCAGAAGGCTGATGTGATCCTCAGTGCCCTGAACGACATGGACGCCAACAGTGACCTAGCGGATATTGACGAGCTAAGAGAAACTCCTCCGGCCAAGAAACTCAACTTGGACCAGGCCTGACGCTAGACTCTGGCCTTCTCATGACCTCTGTGGACTAGACTCTCCTCTCCCACTGAAGCCTTCAGCTTCTGACCCTTCTCACTGTTCACCTGACCCAGATGTCACCCAGGACTCACCTGAAGTCCAAAGGCTGCTGGGGCTAGAAAAGCCCACCATGTCCCTGGAGAGCCATCTGCCACAAAGACCTCGCTCTCTGCAAAAAAGAAAAAACGAATCATGCACAAAAAGAAGATAATGAGTGCTCTTGGTAAAATAGGACAAAATTTTCGTTTGGGGATGCTGGTGCAGTTTGTTTTCCGTTGGATGGCTAACTGTGAGGTCAAGCAGTTTGAAACCACCCCCTGCGTCAAGGGAGAAAGATGAAGTGAAGAAGCTTTCTACTTCTGTAAAGATTTTCAGCTCAGAAACTCCCAAGGGCAACTGGACTCTGTCTTTGGGGTCACTCTGAGTAGTAATTGACTCCAGGGAAATGTTTGGGTTTGTTTGTTTGGCCAAATTCTAAATCAAACTCACTGCCATCAGTCGGTTCCGATGCTCAGCAACCCTTAGAACCAAGTGGAACTGCCCCTTGTGAGTCTCCAAGATCACAAGCCCTGGCGCACAGTAGGACATAATTCAGGGTGGGGTCATTTCCCTCGGGGTTATACCATCTCAGGGCTGCTGTCTGAGAAGGGCCCATGCTGCTTCTAGCTGCGCCATACTTGAAGCACGGACCAGGCACTTGGCCACGCACTCTGAAGTCCTGTGGCCAAGACTGCGTAATGGATTCTCATATCGAAAGGCAGCTATTCTGTTCATTTTCTGCACACACACACACACACACACACACACACACAGGGCCGACAGCGGCGAGAAAACCCCACACTGTGAAACGCAAGCCACCGCAGATGATGTGAGTTCACCAGACGTTTTCTGTCGCTGACATCATACACCTGCAACATAACCTGCCAGTCTAGCGAGCTGATATTTTGCTATGAGTGGATTTTTTCCTCATTTATTGCCTCCTTATCATCCAATCTGGGCAAATTGTCAGGATTTATTATATGCCTCCTTGTGGTTAAGGAAAAACAAATGATCCTGTCCAAAAAGCATTGAAAAAAGAAGTGAACGATAGTCCTTGGAACCCTACAATGGAAGCCCCACATGCTGGAGAGCCCAGTCGGGATACCAACATCAAGGTAAGAGTACAGCATTTAATAGATTACTGGGAATTTATTTTTTTATGGACTTAAGTGTAGAATTCCTCAACAGCTGAACTTGAGTGAAATTAAAAAAAAAAATGTTGGCAGGCCCAGAAAAAAAACCTTCCTGTGTTTTTCTTGATTAATTAATCTCTGGGTGCTGCAGGGAAATATTAAGTTTGATCCTGGAAAAGGATCGAATGTTTCCCTTATTGATATGGTTTTTATTAGCCAGAATGGCCCAGGCTTCCCAGAAAAAGTTGCGGGCAGTAAGAAGAAAGATAGAGACCAGGTGAACCTCATTTACAAAGGTTACAGGAAGAGACAAAGCTAGGCTAAAAGGATTTACCCTGCTTGTTTTTTAAAGAAGGGCTTTGGAAGAAGGAGCTGCAGAGAGAGCGAAGTTCAGGGAGTAGGAGAACTCCTCTGAAAGAGCAGCAGCAGTGAAGGAAGAAGATCAGAAATGAGGGTGCTGGCAAAGCGGGGGTGTGGGTGTGTGCTAATCCCTACACCCCAGGTCCCCAGGGACCCCTTTCACCAAAGTAATCAAAGAAATCCTGTAGCCTTAGAAACACTGATGTGGCTTGTGCAATTTTAACTCATTTCTACAGGCCATGAAATGTGAAGTAGGGAAACAAATCTTATAATATCAGTTTTGTGTACTTCTGATGACTCAATGCCTCTTTTAGAAAGACTTCTGGAGCAAATCCATGTAGGCATTAGTTTTCAAATTATTTCTCATTCAACTGTTGGGCAGGGAGTTTCTACTAGAAACTTAATGGTTCTTCATTTCAAAACCTATTTTATTAATCCAATCTTGAAAGATGCCTTTTTTCTACAATAGAACAAACACAGCTTGTCTGCTTTTGAATGGAGATAGTGCAACAACACAAAAACAAAACAAAACCCACCAATAACTGCACGGGTTCCCCTGGAAAGGAAAGACTTGATTGCCTTTGTACCTCTAATTTCAGGTACTTGCTCAGCGCCTCTCTTTGATTACCCAGGGAGGTGACAGGGGTTCTTGTGAATGGGCTCTATTTGCTGGCAAGCACTTCGAAAAGTTAAGACAAGAGGCAGAAAAAGCCCTTTGATCTGTTTGTTAAATACAGAAAGAGGAAGGGATTGGTGGGGGTACCCCTACCACCTACCCATCCAAAAGCTTGGACTCTGCTTCAAAGAGTTAATCCTCTGTCGCAGGGCAGGGGTGGCTAATCATTTAATTACTAAAGAAAATCATAAATTTACTCCTGGACAGGAAACTAATATATTCACTCTGCTGGGACTATTATATACTCTCAGGCTAGAACAAAAAGGACATTTGTGACTCACCTGCAGCAGCAACGATGGAGCGCCAGTGCTTGGCCTTAGCAGCAGCAGCAGCAGCAGCCAGGCACCCCTTGTTCACAGGGACAAGTGCTGCAACCACAGGGTACCTCCAGGGAAGTCGCCCATTTGTGACTTGACATTTTATTTGCACCCATCAACACATTTTGGCCAAGAACCTGTGTTGAATGGGGTGCGTGAAATATTTACAAATGCTTATTGCTTCTTTTTCAGAATTGATGAAAACATTTCCTGATTAGAAAGCATTCCAAGATTTAGCCTCCACTACAGTCTGAATAATAATTATGACGCATTTTCTTTTTGAATCATTTTATTGGGGGCTCTTACAGCTCTTACCACAGTCCATACATACATTCATTGTGTAAAGCGCCTTTTTACATAAGCTGCCATCATCAATCAGTTTCAAAATATTTTCTTTCTACTTGAGTCCTTGGTATCAGTTCCCCTTCCCCCGCTCTCCTTCATGAACCCTTGAAAATTGTTTTTTCATGTCTTACACCGACCACTGTCTCCCTTCACCCACTTTTATATGTCATTGTGATCGGCTCTTTCTCCCCTCACTTTCCCCTTACCTTCCTGGTATCTCTAGTCCTGGGAGGTTTATCTATCCTGGATTCCCTGTGCTTCCATATCTATCTGTAGCAGTGTACATGCTCTGGTCTACCAGATTTGTAAGGTAGAAGCGGAGTTATGTTACTAGGGGAGAGGGGAAGCATTAAAAAACTAGGGGAACGTGGTTCATTGGTGCTATGCTGCACCCTGACTGGCTCATCTCTTCCTTGTGACCCTTCTGTAAGGGGATGTCCCAGTGATAAGAAATATTTTCCTTCAACAGTTGGTCAAGAAGTTTCTACAAAGCAGCTTTAAAAACTCTTTCAAGGAACGACTAATGTTTGACTAATGTTTTACCATTATGTTATTGAGAATCTTCACAGCCTCCAGGGAAAAGGGAAAAAGGTGCTCTGTGAGCTAATATATGAGATGATCATACTTACTGATTTTCTTGTCCCAGTGACCTCTACTCAGTTCAAAAATATGACTCTTTGCCCTCTCTGTTCTTTCCAAACTTTGCAAATAAGTAAGAGTGAGACAGGAGTGCCTGTGAAACGTCATCAAACATTTTTTCCAACTACGAGATCAGTTGCTCCTTTGAGTCTGTAAAGATTTTCCACTTCAACAGAGCCCACAAGGAAGTTCAAGGAGGTAAAACCTATACTGGGTTGGTTCAAAAGCATACCAAGCTCTCACGGAGACCCTATTTTTTTTCCCAATGGGTAGACTATTTAACCCCTTCAGAACCTTAAATATGTACATATAATATTTTTAAACCAATACCAGGCATTTTTTCCTTATCTCCTTTCACTTTTCTTCCACAAGAAAAATAAATAGGCTATTTTTCTCTTTTTTCTCAAATTTCAATGAAATTGTTTAAATATGAGTGCTAATCAACTGTACTAAGATATTTTAAATAATTTTATTGGCATATAATTCACATGTCTTATACTTTAATGGTCCAATCATATTTAAAAAGCTTGTACAGTCATCACTACAATCAGTTCTCAAATATTTGAACTTGTTCACTTGGAAAAATGCAATAATATGCCACATGAGGCATGAATTTTTTTTTGTTTTTTGGGGGGGGGCGCATTACTGCCCTCTGGTGGTGGGAGTAGGAGGCCCAGCCTTGCTGCTGGATTTGAACCTCCAGCCCAGTGGGCCGCAGTCCTGCGCACAACCACTATGCCACCGGGGCTCAGCCCGAGGCATGAATTTTAAGGTCGCGGCTTTAATGTGTTAAAACAGGGATTGTAAGACATTAATATTTGAGTCTCTTAATCAAGTATTTGATTCTCTTAATCATAAATACAACAGCAACTTCCAAGAAGAAAATCATTTAAGTCCTATGCAAGTTCATGGATAATAAATTGAACCAGAACAGGTTTAAGCTCAAGCCTCATTCATTGTTTTGTTTTGTTTTAATATGACATATAGTACCAAATTTAAAATTAGACTTATGACTTCAATTACAGATCTCCTTAAATAAGACTACAATCCTAATAAATAAATTTTAAAAATGCGGTGGAGAGAGGAAGCCATCTTTGGGGGTCTGCAAACTGTTTCCTATCTGGAGGACAGACGTAAGGAGGAGTGGGCAGGGAGAGATGTCAGGCAGTGTAAATATGACAAAACAATAATGACTGCAGAGTAATGAGAACTGGGGGAAAGGGAGAAAGGTTGGAAGGGGAAGGAAGGGGGGCTCATCTCAAGGGCCCAAATGGAAAGGCAGATGTTGGGGGACTGTAGATAAGGGCAGGCAAGTGGGGGGGCTTGGCACAGTATATGTAACTATGTACTGAGCTATATATGATGAAAAACAATGTATGAGCCGCCAATAAAATGATTAAATAAAAAAATGCATGATCATTCTTGCCTAAGAATTGAATTATTCATGAAAAAGACACACAGCACAATGAATGGTTAACTAAATTCTTGCTCTAGGAATATCAAGAATTTCAACATCGAACTAAATTGCTGTGTATAAATTGTAATAGTATTCACAAAAAAGGACAGAGGCCACACTGTCCTTGTGTGCCTGAGAAACTCCTTCTGAGAAAGGTTAACTTAGATGACAATCTCAACGGAGGGGAAGTTAAAGGAGAAAAAGACCTATGTCAGTAAAGACAGCTGGTGCTATTGAAATTGACAGTACATATATCACAGAGGGGGAAGAAGGTGCTATTTTTCACTTGAAAAATAATAGGACATTGTCATCATCTTATGGAAGAACCTATAAAGACTAGGAAAACATGAGGACTGTTTGAAAAGCAATTAAGCAATCCCTCGGAGGACCCTGAAAACCAATAGGAAAGCTATGTAAACAGCTCTCAGAACCACCATGTGTCAAATCAGGAGCCCTCTCTGAGCAGGAAATTGGTGAGATGTGAAATTGGAAAGAAGTGTGCACAGCTTAAAATGCAAACAAACAAAAGGAGTATCTGAAGTCAAAAGAAAATGAATCACTGATCATAATTTTTAGCAAACAGATTGCGGAGTGTGGGTTCTATGTGGGTTGTGTGAAAAAATGTAATGTGTGGATAGGAAGGTATCATGGTGTGCCTTTCAGAGTAAAAAAAAGGGAAAAAAAACACAAAGCTATTTATCAACTTGATTACAACCTACCACGACCCTGCAGGAGAGGGTGGAATCGCTCCATAGAGTTTCCAAAGTCTCCTTCTGGAAGGAGACTGCTTTGCCTTTCTTGGCTGTCCTTGGTGGGATCATCCTTCCAGATTGCTGGGTTGAAACTGGAGACCTTTCAGTTAGTGAATAAGCACTTATCAACTGGACCATGAGTAATTCCCTTTGCAAAGTACACCTGCACGAACTTATTTTCCAGATACCCAGCTCTACCTAATGGCTCGTTACAAAACAAACAACCAGGATTGGATTTTGAAAATAAATATGTGGTCAGACAGTTGTTTAGGCCTTCCTAGCATTTTTCATCCTTTCAAAAGTCACTTAGGGAGGGATGAATCAGAGTGTATCAACCTCAGCACTATTGACATATGGGTCTGGATAATTTTTCATCGTAGAGGACTGTCTTATACACTGTAGAATGTTTAGCTGCATTCTTGGCTTGTACCCACTGTGTCTGTCAGTTTGCTTACTGTGGTGGCTTGTGTGCTACTGTGATGCTAGAAGCTATGTCACTGGTATTGCAAATGCCAGCAGGGTCACCCAGTGTGTTAGCCGAGTAGACTAGAGAAACAAATTCATAAGCACACATATGGATATAATGGAAAGTTTTATATACAAGAGGAATGGAACATTGAGAAAGCCTCCAACCCAGTCCAGTCCAAGTCCATAAGTCCAATATTAGCCCATGTGTTCAATACCAATCCATACATCCTCTTCAGACTCATGAAGCACATGCAATGACACCAGGACAACCATAGGCCAGCGTGTTGTATATACACCATATACAGAGTGTTGTATTTCCAGTGGTAGTAGAAGCATCTCAGCACTGGTCAGTATCCCTCCATGCCATCCCAAGCACCTCAGCACTGGCAGGAGTCTCCATGTAGCTTTTCTGGCTTCAAGGGTCTGGTTCCATCAGTGTTGGCCCATGTGACTTCTCCTCTAGGATGGCTCATAGGGAATTAGCCTTGAGTCTTGTCAGTAGAGTGTCTCCAAAAGACTGAGTTCATGGCCTCTCATCTCCACGGGGGAAATAGCTCGAGATTTACCAGAATTCTGAGAGAAAGTCATGCCCACACAGAGGTCTCATTGGCTATCTTCAGACTGACAGGCTAGATTCCAACCCTACACTCCCAATCATGAAACTGACATGACTACATGACTGGCACACCCAGTGTGAACACGTTTCTTTAGAGCTTCAGAGCTGAGAATAGACTACTAAGAAGGAAGAGGTTGTCTAATTCGAAGGAATTAGCCCCTTAAAATACCATGGCTAGAACCACAACATTGTCAGACACTGAAAACCTCATGAACAGAAGCTGTGTTAGGCCAGCTTGGAAAAACATGACACATATATGCACAAGAACTTTATATCACAAAGTAATTTTATATCAAGAAAGCATGTTAGCTCAGTCTAACTCAAATCCAGTACTTTCAGTACTGGTCCAGAAACACCTCTTCATTTTCATGCAGTTACACACAATGCTGAAGAATGCAGGTAGATCACAGACCAATAGGTACAGTGTTCTGTGAAGCCAAGGTCAGTGGAAACATGGCAGGGCTTTAGTAGCTCTCAAGGCGAATCCCACAAGCAAGCAGGCAGAGTGGCAGAGTGAGAAGGAGGCTCCCAGAGTCCTCCTAATTGAAGACATCACACCCTCTAGGAAGCACCATCAGGTTAGGACCCGATTGAAAGAATAGATTCCACCCCTATACTTCCATACAACTTCCACTAGCTACCATAGAAGCAGAACGTTGTCAGAAGACAAGTCTGGGTAGAGAAGGCAGTCAAACTATGATTGAGAAGAGCTCTCTCCTCTAAGTGGAGGTGACTATAATGATGTGAATGGACTAAAACTGGGTGCAGTAAAGCCTTTGATACCTTCACTTGCTGATGGAGCCAGACTCAAAATGAAAAGAAACAGCTATCAACGTCAACTAAGTATCAGAATTAGGACTGTATGAAGTATGAATCTAGAAAACATGGAAGTTGTTAAAATGAAATGGAAACAGTCTAGTGAACTGGTGTGAGTGAGCTGGAATGGACTGATATTGGTCATTTTGAATCAGAAAAATCACATGGTTTACTATTCAAGGAGTAAATGACTCAAGGGATGGCATTACATTCACAGCCGAAAAGTACATTTCAAGATCTTTGAGTGCATTCCTATCTGTGATAGGATACCGTCTATCCACATACAAGGAAATCCAATCAAAATCCACTTAACTATTCAAATGTGCACAATAACCATTAAATGTAGCGCTGCATAAGTTGGAAATTTATATCAATGTCTGCCATCTGAAAATTTATCAGACATACAATCAAAATTCACTGATAAAGTGTGAAAATAATTTATAAATTATCAAGGGTTCATTAGGGTGGGAGGGTGGAAGAGGAAGGGGGAAAAAAGAGGAGCTGATACCAAGGGAAAGTAGAAAGAAAATGTTTTGAAAATTTACTCTTAATTGTAGAATAGCTAACAAAAATGGGGTGGGATGGAATGAAATAGCAGAATAGAATATTTCATAGGGCACCTTGAGAAAACAAAGTCAATTGTTTTAATGAACTTCAGAAAACTGAAGTTAGGATACCAAAAAGGAATAATATGCTCAGCATATCTTAGATGGAAAGACATAAAGGAAAAAAAATCAAAACTTGAGTTGCAGTACTAAATGACTCTATGGGCAAAATGTGAAAAGATGCAAGGAGCATCAAAAGAAGATGGGAAGAATACAGTCACTGTCCCCAAAAGAATTGCTCAATATTCAATTATTTCAAAAGGTAGTATATAACCAAGAACCAGTGCTACTGAAGAAAGAAGTCCAAGCTTCACTGGAAGAATTAGCCAAAAACATGGCTCCAGGAATTGATGGAATACCAATTTTCAACAAGCCGGTGGAGTATCGGAAGCGTTCACTTGTCTATGCCACGTCATTTGGAAGACAACTCCCTGGCCAATTGACTGGAAGAGATTCCTATTAGGATCAAATCCAAAGCTGTGTGACCCAACAAAGTGTGCAAGTTATTCAACAATATTAAAATGACATGCAAGAAAATTTTTTTCTGAAGATAATCCAACTAGAGTTGCAGCATTACATTAGCCAGGGATTGCTAGAAATTCAGGCTGGGTTCAGAAGAGGACATGAAACAAGGGCTATCGTTGATGATATCACATGGATCTTGGTTGGAAACAGAGAGTACCAGAAAGATGTTTATGTTTTTGTGGCTTATGCTAAGACATTAAACAGTGTATGCCATAAAAACTATGGCTAGCCCTGAGAAGAATGGGAATTCCAGAACCCTTCAATGTACTCATGTGAAATGTGTCCATGAATTTAGAGGCAGTTGTGTAAACAGAATAAGGGAATGCTGCTACATGGTTTAAAACCAGGAAAGGTGTCCTGTAAGGTTGTATTCTTAACTATACTTATTTCTTCTGGATGCTTAGTAAATCACCAAAGAAGATGGACTATATGGAGAAGAATGCAGCGTCATGATTGGAGGAGGGCTGATTTACAACCTGTGAAAAATGACACCACGTGTGTGCTGAAAAGAAGGACCTAAAGCACTTACTGATGAACATCAAGAATTTCAACCATTTAGCATGGATTACAACTCAATGTAAGGAAGACCCAAATCCTCACATTTGGAGATATATATATATATATATATATATATATATATATATATATATCATCGTGATAAACAGAGAGAGGCAGAAGCTGTCAAGGGTTTTTGTCTTGGTTGGATTCACAATCAATGTTCATGGAAGCCGCAGTCAGGAGTTCAAAAGGCCCGTTGTACTGGGTATATCTGCGCCAGGATGCCTCTCTAAAGTCATAGAACAGCAAGGCTATCATATTGAGGATTGTGGTGCATACGACCCCAAGTCATGGAATTTTCAGTTGCTTTATATGCATGTAAAAATTGAACATTGAATAAGGAAGATCAAAGAAGAATTGATGCATTTTAACAGTGATGGTGGTGAAAAATCTTGAAATTACCAGGGACTGGCAAATGAATAGAGAAATCTGTCTTGGAAGAAGTATAGCCAGAGTTATCTTTAGAGGCAAGGATGGTGACACTTCTTCTCACATACTTTGGTCATGTTATCAGGAAAACCAATCTGCTACATTAATATTTAACATATATGTACACAGATCTATTTTCCTTTCATTTTATATGAAGATGCTTACCTGTGTTCACGCCGGTATTTAGACCTTTATAAATGCCTTACGCCTCCTAGTTCTTTCCTCTATTTCCTTTTACTTTGCTCTTGTTCCACGGTCATATTCCGCCTTCCTTCAGGTTTCAGTAATTTCTCTCGATTACAGTGCCCTTGATTAAGCCCCACCGGCATCCTACACCCTTCTTAGATCACTTGCTGTTCCCTTGTCCCTGGCTTTGTTGGCACTCACTTCCTTTCCTCCACCTTTCCCTTTCTCCTGTCCCTCAGAACTGTCAGTCCTGTTGTTTTCTCCTTGGGATTGCATATCCTGCCTATCTTATTTAGGTAAACACACAGAGACAATAAGAAGCACAAAAACAAGACAAGGTCAAAAAACACCAACAAAAGAAAACAAAACAGATAGCAACAAGAACCAATAGCAAAAAGAGATAAGCCTGTAAAGAGTTCCAGGTATGTTTTTTGACCTTAAGGTGTGTTTTCCCGTCAAGTCTGATGGGGTGCCAGGCTCTGGCCCCAAAGTCTACTTTTTGTAGTCCCCAAGGACTTCATCGCTTTACTCCTTTACTGTTCTCTTGCATGCCCATAAGGTTTCAAGTCAGTGTGATGGGGTCAAGTCGGACATATTTCCCACACTGTCGCTACTGTTCCCAATAGTACTATGGGTCAGTAAAAGACATCATGTCTGTGTCTCATGGTAGGGCCAGCCATACACTCCTCTCTGGGCATTAGCTGCTCTGAGCAGGAATATTGCCCTTGTGGCTTGGTGGGCCAGGATGTGCTCCAGTCTTTCTCCTTCTCTTCTCTTCTCTTCGCTTGCTCCTGTGTGATCTGCTCAGAGCTGAAGCTTCGGTGCTGTCCTCTGAAGTGCATTCTTCTGGGGGAACATATTTGACTGTTCACTGAAAGGCTGGACGTTTGTGTTCACTTAGAGACATCTTAGAAGAAAGATTTGCCCATCTACCTCAAAAAGGTAATCATTGAAAAATCTATGGAGCATAGTTCTATACTAATGGATACAGCACCCATGAACTACTTGTTTGGGCTTGGACAATATGCCATGTCTTGTGTCCTTTCCATGCTCCCATCATGCCCCTGAGGGGACTGGGGATTGTAGTAATTACTGTCAGGGAAGCTTTTCTTCTCTCAGCTCAAGATGATAGTGCTAACTCTATATGGCTCAATGCCAAAAACAAGCATGCAAAATGGGTCTTAAAATGAAATGCCAGCTTTCCCCTGTAACATACATTTTTACATCAGGATTTATTTTAAGAACAATAGCGCTATAGATGACATATATTAAGCAGACTTAAAAATGTAGGAGCCAAAGGAATATGCCTGTCTATCTAAGAAGGGATTAATTACAATATTGATGATCTTGAATGCCACTAGCTACACTCAAACCCAAGGCTGTCATTTCAAACTTAGAAATAGTTGGCTTAATGTGACAGATTCCAACTCAACCACTAGATGTCAGACTAGTACCACTAAATTTCCCACCAATGGCCACCTTATCCATCAGCATTTCAGTCTGGGGAAGCAAATCAAGTAAACAAGTCCTGCCTTAAATTACTCTTTCCAGCCATTTGTTGAATATCTGTTTCCAGGAAGTAACCAAGAAAGAGAATATAAGACTGTGTTCCCTGAAAATTACTGCCCTGAAGATCTGCAAAGCCATTAATCAACATTAATCATTTGAGCAGCAAGACTACAAAGCTGCTGCTGTAAAGATTACAGTCTACCTGTTTATTAATCACTCCAAGAATATGTCATAGTTGCAAATATCCCAAATGTATAGTTAAGTGAATTCAGATATTAGCTGTGAACTATCAGACAAGAGAGAGAGAAATGGACAGGTTCTTGTTTGCAATGTGATTTGAGAAGCCAGGAGAACATGAGAGGTAAGAATTTACAATGGAAAAGCAATGAGGCCTGAACTGGAATGATACTTGGAGTCTTTCTCTTCTGCCCAGGTTTTGGTTGGTCTGTCTTAAATATCTCTGACAAAGTATTGGACCTATTTCCCTGACATGGACTGCAAAGAGGTGTGCCACCCCACTTATTTAGAGCAACATTTGTCTAGCATCTGGGTGCGTTGGCCTTCTTGAGCTAAATATTTGCAGCATGCCTTTGCAAACAATTTCAAAAAACCTATAGCTCGATATCTATCACTGTCTTATGTGTTTCTCTGTCTCTATATATGTATAATATACATTATATATAGAGAAAGATGGATGGGTGGAAGTGCTACTTAGGATATAATTTTATTACATTTTTTTAAATGTGCAATTTTAAAAGATTTCATTAAAAAACCTCTCATTTGAAATTTAATTTTAATACCCATTTATTACACACTAGGTACTTTGCTGGGATATTTGTCAGTTTGACATATAATATTTAATTTCATTTGTATACTCCTCCTTCACGGAGTTCATTAGTATTACCTCTGGAGAACATTCTCTCTCTCTCTCTCTCTCTCTCTCTCTCTCTCTGCAGGTTTTAAATAATTTTATTCATAATTTTGTGTTTCTTTTCTGAATCAATAAATACTATACAAAACAATGTAAAAGTGGCTACCACTTATCTCTCCCTTGGCTTCCCCCCACCCCCCACCCCAGGAACATTATTCTGAGCCACCTCACTCAAGAATTCTTTCTCCAGATTTGGTTCAATAAATGGGATTGACTGGCAATATAACCCCTTGAATCTTTTCAGGAGGATTTGGCTGGGGTAGGGAGAAGTAACTAGGTTAGGAAAATGGATTAGATTTTTTTGTTTGGGGGAGAAAAAAAGGCATCTAGGGCAAGAGCTTATTCCAAAGAAGAGGGTGTCCACATGTTCATGGTTCCTTCTTTTGCATCAAAAAGTGACATTTATTCGAAGGGAACAAAAATGGCAAGATGTCCATCTTTTGGTTCCCTTTCACTCCCCCCTCCTCCTGCTTTTCCTCCTCAGCCTCCCAGGATTAAACGCTGGGGAGGGCCAGGCAGCAGGATGGATAGTCCCTCCTCTCAGACGAGGTCAGCAACATTGAAGGACATCTCCTCAGGAGGTGTGGTAGACAATTTTGATGTCTCAAAGAGTCCTGGTCTTCTGTCACTGTGTTAATGGCCACACCCTTACAGGCAAAATATCCACTATAGATATAGTAACCAATTCTATAGCTGTAGTTTTCCCTGTTGACAGGAAGATCATCGTTGCTGTGCATCGAAGCATCTGTCCAATAATGCTGTACATCAATACCTCTGTCAGTGGAAACCGGGACACTGCTAGAACCAGAATGGAATTCCCTCATAAGCTTTCGGTCCATATCTCCTTGCATATCAGAGACAGTAAAGTCTGCACGTTCTCAGTGAGCCAGTCAACCTTTCTCGGGGTATTAATGAAGATGACTGCCTGGGTGATGATCAAGGTTTCATAAAGTCGCAGCGTGTGTCCAGCTCCCATTGCCTCACTTTCCACATTGATGGAGAACTGATAGATATGTTCCGGGGTCAATCTTCCATTTGACCAGAATCTGAATGGGGTCCCTCATGGACTTCTTGGTCACCTCAAGCACATTGAAAGGCAATGTAGCTGAGACAAAACTACCTGGGTGTTGCTGTGGAGTTTTTGAAGTCATAGATCTGGTCCTTGAATCCACAGCTTAACATTTCATCGGCTTCCTCCATTAGAAACAACTTGATATTTTTGGGATATAGGTAAATTCGTTTAAGCAAGTCAAATACACAACCTGGGGTACCCACGATGATATGAGGACCCTCCACCTGCAGCTCCTGCATTTCGGCGCACTCGTTGATGCCCCCAATGCAGGCATGGCAGGAAGCACCCACGTAATCTCCTAGTACCATCACCACTTTCTGTATCTGCTGGTCAGTTCTCCAGTGGAAGCCAGAACCTAGACCTGGGTAGTCTTCAGACTTAATTCAATCTGCTGCAGGAGTCATATGGCAAAAGTGGTCCCAGTCCTGGATTGGGCTTGAGGGATGACATAATAATCCTCGAGACAAGGAAGAATGACTCCCTCCTGGAGGGTAGAGAGGGCTTCTCAAAACCACCGCAGATGCCTCAGTGGTTGTGGTGAGCTAACACCAGTCTCTAACAACAACAGGTTTATGGTAGAAAGGAAGCCTCAAATTTAAGTTTCTTTCAAAAGCCTCCAGATATGGAGTTTTTGTTTTGTTTTAATCTGTGATTGTTTTAATCTTGAGATATTAAGATGTCTTTTTGTGTGTAAGAGGGGAGAAGAAAGATATTGCAATTTGGGAAAAGTCCCAGATGGATCTCCTGTCCAAATTGTCATCCCTCTACAACCCAACCTTTTTTCTGTCAGTAGTGATCAGTAGATGACTGGAGCAATATTGGGAGGTACAGTTAAGAGCTGTTGAAATTCTGAAATTCAATCTTGGGAAATTGGTTCTCTCTGATTTGTTTGTAACTAATATAAGAGGATGGTGATAAAAGCAACACTTCTGCATCTTTATTGTACAGACAAATCATCTGGCAACTTTACTGAAAATGAAGATCCTGGTTCAGGAGATTTGTGGCAGGGCCTAAGATTCTGCGTTTCCAACCACTTCTCAGGTGATACATAAGTTGCTGGTCCAGGGTCAATACGTTGCAGTCAGGGAGGTTAGGTGGAAATTGACCCCAGGAAGATTTAAACCAGTGACCTGCAAACACCTAGTCAGCTCAGTCTTGAGTTGGGAAGATGGGTGAGGCAAAGGTTAAGGATGAATCCTTCACGCTGAGTTCCTATGCAACTGAAGCACGGCCAAATAGAATACAAGAGGCCAGACTGAAGGTGCAATAGGTGTGAAGGTGATGTGGAGGGGGAGGGACTCTCTGCCTGGAGACGGCTGCAAGGAGAGATAGATACCAAATAAGGCACAGGCACTACAAAAAGGAACAAAGTGTTCTAAAATTGATTGTACAACTCTTCTTAACATGATTGAACTATATGAGGTAAGTTATATGCCAATAAAACTTTTTAAAAACTAGTTCTATATGTACAAATATGTTTGATATAGATGATGTATGGATATATCATCAGAGCTGTAATAACCCCCAATAAAATAAAAGAGGAAAACTAGTTCTTTTTTCCCCTGTACATCACATATGTATAAAATATTAAAACCAACAATATTAGATATTCCTCAATGACACCATCAGGTACACTGATACTACAATTGTAAGAGATTCCATCTTTGTCCCCAGGTATCATCAAAAGCCTGCTAAGGTTAGATACAGGCGTCAAAGGACAGAGAAGAGAAATATTTACAAATAGTTAAAAGTAAGCCATTTTGTGTATTAGCATCTACAAGAATAAGCAAAAACAAACACTCTGTTCTCAATGGCCCCAACCGAACCACATGTGACCCAGCCCCAAGTTGTGACACAATCAGGGCAACATAAAATAAAAGTCTGAATTGAACTTCTAATCTCAAGTAATATAACAAATTTTAAAACAAAGCTAGAAATTTCAACCATAAAAATTTTGGTTACTGGGGGTGAGCCCCAGTGGCATAAGTGGTTGAGTGTGGCACTGCAGCTCGCAGGCTTGGCGGTTCAAATCCAGTAGCAGCTCTCGGGAGCAGCGCTATAGCTCCCACAATCACCAGAGGGCAGTGATGCCCCAAAAATATAATTTTGGTTGCTTTTCCTCCCTATATTTCTCATACTTTCTTTTCCCCTGCCATTTTTTCTAATTTTCTACTCACATAAGTCAATATCCTGGACAAAGTAAAAAAGATTGATACAAGTAAATGTGGCTAAAAAACAAATATAGCTTATTTATTTAAAATTATATTTAACAAAGAGAAATTTGAATTAAAAATAAATGAAGGTTGAACTCCAAAATTATTAAATAAGTATCATTCAAAGTACTACTAAAAATAAATATGCTCAAAGAAAATTTTAATTCATATTTGATTCACATAAAAACTAAAACAAAATGAAAACAAATGAGTTGCATCTGTGCTTATTGGGCACAATTTAGTGTAGCAATTAGTTTCAGAAGAATGGCTTCCACCTTTCAAGACAACCACCCTATGGAGAGCGCAAAGATCACCTTTTATTTCTTACCTGGGTTTATAGCATCACAGGGTTTTAGAAAAAGTATAGACTTTAGGGGCTGTGTGACTTGGCTTTGCTTCCATTGCTGATATGTTATGTTCCCTTCTTGGTTTCTCCTTCTGCATGTCTCCCAGTATTGTCTGTCCTCTGTCGCAGTATGCTCTAGTAAGAGGACAGAGGACATGTCTTGAGGTGTTGTCAGCCCTACAGTCCTCTCTGTGCCTTAGCAGCTCCATGCAGGGATGTCCTCCTCTGGGTTTGGTGGGCTGATAAGGGGTCTAAACTGTCCTTTTCTCTTTTTCCTTGTTGGTTTGCTTCCGTGTGCGCATGGCATGTCAACCCCTCTCCCAACCTGTGGGTTTAGTTTTGCTCTCTGTAGCATATTCTTTTAGTAAAGTGGTCATTTTGGCCCTGATTAAGCCAGGCTCTGTTATAGCCCAATCTTTTCATGCATTTCTCCATGTTAGACTTCAGGTTAGGAGGGACAGCTCCTGGAATTTCCCTAGGACCAGTGGAGAGATAGTCATAAAGGTCAGCAGACAAGCCTAAACTTATGTAAGATTTTCCCCATTTTTTCTTTTCTTTTCTTTTCTTTTTGTTGTTGTTGTTGTCCGTTATTGTTGATTTGCCTACTTTTAGAAGATAGGCATACAAAGTGAGCTTAAGGGACCAATAGTCCTGGAGGGACTTGGTGGAGGAGGGGGAGGGAGGGAGCAGTCAGCAAAGAACAAAGCAAAGAGAGAGGGGAACAACTAGGGAATTAAAATCAACAGAAAGGAGGATACAGACACCGTTGGGGGTGTTGGAGCAAAAACAATCTAGTTGAGAGGAAATTAGAGCTGGAGGAAGGATGAACATGATGGTGAAGCATGTGGGAGGTAGAAAGAAACAGAGGAAAGATCTAGGAAGCAAAACTATGGATAGAGGTATAAACATAGGTGTGTACATATGCAAATTCATTAATTGATAAAAGAGGTTTTGGCCTATGTACATATATTGATATG
>PVJH01002893.1:0-12385 GCA_004026705.1 Nesogale talazaci
GATATGATTTTTTGTTGTGTGATATCTGATACCTGATCCCTTCAACACTTTGTGATCACACAGGCTGCTGTGCTTTTTCTATGTGGGCTCTGCTGTTTCTCAGCTAGATGGCCCCTATTTATCTTCAAGTCGTTAAGACCCCAGATGCTATATCTTTTGATAGCTGGGAACCGTCAGCTTTCTTCACCACATTTGCTTATGCACCCGCTTTGTCAACAGCGATCATGTCAGGACAGGTTGGTTTTCTTCTCCCATGTAAGCTTTGTTGTATCTCGGCTAGATGTGCACTTGTTTAACTTCAAGCCTTTAGGACCCTAAATGCTATATCTTTTGATAGCCAGGCACCATCAGTTTTCTTCACCACATTTTCTTATGCACCCATTTTGTCAACAGTGACAGATTGGTTTTCTTCTCCCATGTGGGTTTTGCTGTTTCTTGGCTAGATGACCACTTGTTTAACTTCAAGTCTTTAAGACCCCAGATGCTATATCTTTTGATAACTGGGCACCATCAGTTTTCTTCATATTTGTTTATGTACCCACTTTGTCTTCAGCAATCTTGTCTGGAAGGTGATCATCTGAAACTGCAGAATTATTAGAACAAAGTGTTCTTGTGTTGAGGGGGTACCTGCGTAGGGGCCCACATTTCATCTGTTTCTTCAATACAAAACTTATAAACCAGACCCATCTCTCCTTCATCTTATATAGATATGGTACATGTGTACATGCCTGTATTTAAATCTCTATAAATACCTTTTCTCTGTTAGTTATTTCCTCTATTTCTTCTTCATTTCCTTTTGTCCCACTATCATGCTTCATTTGAGTTGCAGAAATTCCTCTTGGCTACATTGTCCTTAATCCATCCCTTCCAGACTTCCTACACCCTCCTTACCATCATTTTTTTGTGACTTCTTGTTCCCTCGTCCCTGGTTTTTTTGTTTTGTTTTGCTTTGTTTTTGGGCATCACTGCCCTCTGGTGGTGGGAGTAGGAGACCCAGCCTTCGCTCCTGTGGAGATGCTGCTGGAATAGAACCTCCATCCCAGTGGGCCGCAGTCCCGCGCACAACCACTACGCCACTGGAGCTCAGTCCCCTTGTCCTTGGTTTAGTTAGCACCCACTTCCTTTTCCCAATCTCCCCCTTACCCATGTCCCCCCAACTGTCATCTGCTTGTTCTCTTTGACTTGTTTATCCTGTCCATCTCTTCCATATAAACATGCAACAAAAGGCATATCAGCACAAGACAATAAATAATAAAATAATAGCTACATCAATAACAAAAAGGCAACAACAACAACAACAGCAACAAAAAAATCTTATAAGTAGTTCAAGGTCTATCTGTTGTCTTTTATGAATGTTTTCCAGCCAAGTTTGATGGCCTCACACTCCACTTTTGGTATTCCTTGAGGGCTTCCTTGCCCTGCTCCCCTTACTGTTCTATTGCATACCACCCACGTCTGACCTCAGTCTGGCGGGCTCAGGGTGGGCACAATTTCCACTGTTTGTCTCCATTGTTGTCCCCTGTGGTGCTCTGGGTCAGTGAGGAACGTTGTGTCTCCTGGTGGGGCCAGCCCTACAGTCCTCTCTGTGCATTGGCTCCTCTGAACAGAAATATTGTCCTCAGTGCTTGGTGGATCAGGATATGAGTCACTCTTTTTTCCTCTCCCCTCATGGACTCCTGTGTGCTCTGCTCAAGCAAGCCCCTCTACATGAGCTGTACTTACAGTGCTATCTTCTGAAGTGAATTCTTCTTAGCTGAAGGTGGGCTGTGCTGTCCACTTAGTTTAAGGTGACCAGACGTCCTACTTTTTAACAGCTTAACAATGTCCCAGATGCTATACCTTTATATACAACTTAGAAGTACACGCCTCAAGGGAAGACCCCAGATACTATATCTTTTGATAGCTGGGCACCATCAGTATCTTCACCACATTTGCATATATATGCAAATACACATATGCACACACACATATATATATGCACACACACACATATATATAAACTCAGTTGAATTTTTATATATTTCATGGAGCTTCAGTTTAAATTTCATATACAGTAGTACCTCAAAACACAAAATGTTTAGAAGTCTCGATACTCAAGACTTTAACACTAGAAATATTGCTGGGAACATAAGAAGCTACAGAGAGATCTATACTGTGCTTGGAAATTTTAAAACTTAAATTATTAAGATGTCTATAGATTAAACAGAAACCAATCTAAACTCAGTTATTTCTCTTGAAGAAATTGACAAAACTGATTTTAAAATTAAATGGAGATGCAAGCAACCTAGAATTGTCCAAGCAATTAATAAAGAAGAAACATTAAGAGAACTCACTCCATATTGGATAAGAGAATTTCCAAGCTCTTTCTATTACTGCATTAATCATCTTATGGTTTAATTATTTTTAATGCAATGTGTGATCCTTGAGGACAATGACAACATCTTAATCTTGTCTGGGTCCTCAACACAGTACAAATATTTTCAGTATGAAAATGGTCTAAACAAACAAAAAAAAAGAGCTGGTTAAAAAAAACAAAGCCCATTTTCTGTAGTGTTATGTCTAATTTGGGAAGAATTAAAAAGTCCTACGGGCAAAATAGTTAAGTGGTTGGCTACTAAATGAAAAATTGACAGTTCAAAACCACTCACCCTTTTCTTTGGGAGGAAGTTCTCGTGCATTGACTGCCCCAGTAAAGGTCACAGCCTAGAGAATTCCATGAGGCAGTTCAAATCTGTCACACGAGGTTGCTATGAGTCAGAAAGCATCTTGGTTGCACACAACAATAATCCAATAAAAGAAGACACCTGGGGCATCTCAAGCATGGAACATGTGGGCAGCACTCTGGTGAGAGCATCAGAAGTGCAGGCAGCTTTTTCTCCTTGCAAAGCCAAGGTCAGAATCACTTAACTGTGTTTTCCATTAAGCAGCTGGGCAACTTTCCTTGAGGTTGCTCAGTGAGTTTGGTTTTATAACAAGGACATCTAGTCACGTGCTGTTAAATGTCTGCTCTACAACACATTGTTTGAAATTGAATGTTAAGTAATTGACATTTTTCAAACACTGTATCATAGTCTGGTCCTTATTTTTAAGTATTTGGAACAAGCCTTAATACTGATCCTTAATGTTTAAAAGGGATTCTCTTTGGGGTCCTTAGACCACATCATTAGTAATTTGCCCCTATCTGATATGGGTCCCTCTTGGATTTTCTTTGGAATCAATGTTTTAACAGCTTTGTGAGTTTTTGTTTTTCACAAGTGTTGTGATTTTTGTGTGTGATGTCACTAAGATAGGCGCAAGAGCATCCACTTTTGTGTGGTTTGATGGCCTTTTATTTTATTTCCGAATCAATGCTTCCTTGTCTTTTGCTGTTGGTGCTCTCACTACATCTGGCTTTGCTGTGTTTGTGAGCCATGATAAACATCACCGTCCTATTTTGGCAGGAAAATCAAACAGAGAGATAATACTGTAGCACTCAAGGGAACACAATACACTGCATTGGATCAGTGCGAGCATTCACTGTTGCATGGTACACAGTTTAATATAGAAAGTACAATACAGTAACTACAAAAGCCAGCAATGTAGGCACTTAGTATGAGCATCAAGACATATGTCATATTGGTTACCCACGTACTGTTCCATCATAGATAAGGCAGTGTCCTAATTTTGTAGACAAGAGTTGTGAGATACTCATGCTGCATGGGGGAGGCTGTTGGGTTTCCTATGTCTTGCTTTCTGATTGGAATTTCTGAACTGCATTATTGTCAACAGAGATTTTTGGTGTGAGCATGACCAGGCAACACTCTCAGAGAAACTGAAAGGTAATTTATTTAGCTGGTGACTCAGGCAACCTTGGTTCTAAAGATCTGGGCCTCGAGCAAGGCACGAGAACAGAGTTTAAAGGTGGCAGGTGGGTTACTGTATACAGGTGTGACTATTCCTTTGGCACCCGTGGTAATTTTGATACAGGAACTTTGGACAGCATGTCATTAATATCAGTGGGAGTCCTAGCTGGCTGCACAGGTGGGAACTCAAAGCAAGAGCAGTTAAAACAGAAATGTCATGTTTTTCTTCTTCATTTCCCCCTTTTGATGTGGCAGAATGTATTATGGAGCATCAACTTCTAGTTTGCAATGGATAATACTCTACAAGCGTCTGGAATCCAATGAGGGCCAGTGTCCTCGAGGGCCACCAAGCAGTCATCTCCTAGTTGTATCCTCATCTTTCTGTCTGGCATAGACTCCAGCACTGGGACTAGAGAGTCACCTTGAGTGAATGTGCTGGAACCTGGCTGGCTACCTAGTGAGAGGAATCAGGGACCTGTGTTGCTTTGATTCTGCAATGCTTGATGCATGCAATGTCCTGCGACTTGAACAGTGTTCGGGGTTACTGGTACCATAGTAGGCTCCACTTTCCCCAAAAGAGGGCAGTTATTTGTTGGACCACCTGTGCTACAAAGGTCAGTCTATTGTCATTTTCTCTAGTCATAGACACTCCATTCCAAGGGATGATTTCTTGGAGAAAATATTGGTTCACATCTGGGGCCTTCTCTGTGAGGGTGGGTCTTGCTCTGGAGTAAGTGCAGATGATTGTCAGCAGGTAACTGTATACTTCAGCTTTGGATATGCCAGTGAAGTCCACTTGAATGTCTGGTAGACCTAGGGCAGGGGCCTTGGTGAGAATGCATTTTATGTTGGTGAAAGCTTGTTCTTGAGCCTATATCCATTCAAAAGGGAGTACTGTCTCACTCCAACAAGGCAGCATACAGAGGTGTTGTCTTTTGTGTAAAGCTCAGAGCCCAGATGTAGCAAAAATCCTGCAGCACTCAGAAACTCTGGAGCTGCTTCCTGGTGGAGGGATGGAGCAGATGACCTGTTTTCTTTTGATTCTCGGAGAGTGACCTCCCTCTGCCAGGTTAAACCCCAGGTATGGAACATATGGCTTGCATATTTGTGCATTTTTCTATGGTACCTTATTAAAGAGCTGCAGGAGCGCAAGTATCCCCATCCCACAGTCTTCCCTGGTCTCGTTTTCAAGGAGCAAGTCATCCACATACTGTAGGAGAAAGCAGTTTAGTTTATCTCTGGAGAAGCTGGCCAAGTCTGATTTTAAGTCCTCTCTGAACAAGGTGGGACAATTTTGTACCTCTGGGGTAGGAGGATCCAGATCATTTAACCATTAGGTTCAGGGGTCGGGTCATACCATTCAAAGACAGGGAATGGGAAGGCTGATGGGCTTGTGTCTTAGGCAGAAAAGGGCGCCTTTCTGCTCTAGAAGGGTAAACCAGGCAGCCCTGTGTGGAAAGAGCCTCAACAGTATATATGGTTTCAGGACCAGAGGGTGTAGGATGACCTGCAGGATGACTGCAGCATTCTTGAAGATCTTTCCCGGGACAGTACCCCACCTCACTGGCTTCCTCTCGGGGAGGAGGGTAGTGTCCCAGGTAGACTGGCATTCTCAGAGTATCCCAGCCTCTCCTAGCCTAACATGTGCGCTTGAATTTTCATAAGGCTTCTTTGGAGAAATGGCATTGTTTGACCTTGACAGGTTGGACTCCTGGCTTAAGTTCCATCACAATTGGCGCCTGGGTGACTCCAAGTTCCAGGGCTGAGTGCTTGGCCTAGACCTAAGGAAAGGCAGTGAGGAGCTCTTCTGGATTCTCATGACTGGTGGTGTGTCTTGAGTGGAGTCTCCACTCTTCCCAGAAGTCTGTCCGGGCCATGACCAGGTGCTTTGTATCGGTCAGGGACAGCTGAAGGGGACCCACTGGCACAAAACTGATTCTTGCCCCCAGTTTGGAAAGTTTGGGTCGGGGCACAGGGCAGTCAGAAATGTAGAGAAACTTGTGGACAACTTCGTTCCCACTGGCCGGAAGGTCTGGGTATGAACTAAGGCTTATGTGACCACTTGCCCAGGAGCTTTGATGTCAGTGACACTGTCCTTGCTGAAAGGGCCTCCTGGGTGCTGATGTGACTTGCTTCACAGAGCTGCTCATAGTCATCTCCTGGGCTTTCTTTGGACTGCAGGAATTACTGTGGTTGGTTTAGATGTGATCATGGAATTTCAACCTGTGAGTTGCATGATCTATAAAAGGACTGCCAGGTATTGTGTCAGGGCAGCCTGGCCCTCTGGAGTACCAAAGTCCATGTCAGCTGGGTCTGGGGAAGGTTTGGACTGCCCAGTATGTGAGATGGAGAGGGATTCTGGTGGACAAGTTTTTGTAGGTACTTTGCTCCTCTTGGGTGCTTTACTTTCTCTCTTCTGCATTGAAGGTGTGACGAGAAGCTGGGCCTGGATCTGTGAATCACCTAATCCCACCACGGCCTGTGGCTTCTCTGCCAAAGGGGGATACTATTTTTCCAATGGAGGTGGTCAGAGTTGCTAAAGGACCGATAATCAGCGTGGACTGTCTGGGTGTCATTGTCTCATCAGGTTGCACATTTGGAGGTTTCCTGGGCTTTTCAGACCAGGGATTGTCCAGTGACTTGAAGCTGATGACTGGACTCTGGTTGAGGGAAGATGGCTCTCAACTGACCCGAAACTGCTGGGTTGACTGGAGCGGTTGGGTCAGCTGCCAGAGTTGGTGGTGCTGGGAGCGTTGAGGGAGATAGAGCGGTGGTGTGTCTGGGAGACTGACTGCTGCAGCCTGTAGTGGAGCAGGAAGGGCTCTTCCACAGGGGCAGTTTGGTGGACTTTCTGCCGAGTTTGACTTCTTTTTTGAGTGACAAAAATCAGCTTTGTCCTTGCCTGGTGCAATAATACCAGGCCCATGGAGCCAAGGAAAGAGCTATAGTTAAGTGAGAATCTATATAGGGGAACTGGTCAGGGCTCCCCGTGACCACATTCCATAATGTCTGAACTGTAAGGGTGTTCAGCCTGCCCTCTGGGAGCCAACCAACTCTAAAGGATGGCCGTTTGACCTGGCACAGCATTTGGCGTTCTCCTGATTTTAGTTTTACACCGTAGTCCTAAGGGCTTTTATCAAGATTTCTGATCATACGGTCTAACACGGTGGGCTTCAGTTGGTGTATGGGAAACCCTTGAATGGTGGTGTGACCATGAAGGGAAGTGAGTGGCCCTGCATGAGGCCACACAGATGTCCACCTGACAGCATCCTTTTTGAGTGCTTATGTCCATCCTGGCTAAGGAGCACCCAGATAAATCCTGGATCTGGGGACTTCTTTCTCAGTCTCTGTCCTGGTTGTCACCCATTTGTTCACCTCTTTGTACCTGTGGCACAAGTGGTCAGCATGGTGGAGATTCCTGGCCATCGCACGAACTGTTATAGCAATTTTCTGGCAAGGGAATGAACAGGGGGCACACGGTCTGAGAGACTGAAAAAGGATTTATTTAGCTGGTGACCCAGTTGAGCTTGGTTCTAAATATTCAGGCCCTGAGCAAAGAGTGAGAGCAGCTTTTAAAGGTAGCCAGTATGGCTACAGAAGCAGCAGGCAGGGCTATCTGTGCACAAGCATGATAATTCATTTGGTGTGGAGGGAATTTTGAACAGAGCGCAGTTAATATCTGTGGGAAGGTGGACTTTGGGCCCACTATTCAATAGTAGCAGTCTGGTGTCTTAAGGACTTGAAGTTAAACAAGTGGCCATCCAGCAGGAAATCAAGTAGGCCCACATGGAAGCAGCACATCAACCTGTATGATCATGAGGTGTCTATGGGGAGAGGTATCAGAAGTTCAAACACAATCAAATTGATGGAAAGCAGTGTGGACACAGTGGAGACAACCTGTAAAACAATTGGACAATTTCCCACAGAAAAGCCACATGGATACCCATTCCACAGTAAGGAAGAATCTTCCATGTGAATGAAATAACACATAAATGATGATAAATCTAAAGAGCAGTGAAGCCCTGGTGAAACTTCTAACTACCTCATGTCCTTAATATTTCCTCCACTTACTATTTTTTTACCTCATTAATCTTGCTATATGTGCATATGTTCATTTGTATAATTCAGAGCACTCAATGCATAAAAGCCAGGATAGAAAACCATTCAGAAATTGCAATACAGGAAGAGAGAGGGGACGAAGGGGCTGGTGACAGCAGAGATGACAGTGTCACCCCACTTGAGGGGAACAAATAACAGAATTACAGGTTGATGGATACATAGGATGGTGTATAATATAGCAAATAAAAATAATAATCTATGATCTGAAAATAAGGATTCCTGGGGCATAGGGTAGGGGGAGGGATGAGATAAAGGTGAGCTGATATCAAAGAGTCCAAGAAGAAAGAAAATATCAAAACTGATGGGGGTAGCAATTATATATTATGCTTGATCTAGTTGAGATACTGATTGTTACAATACCTGCAAGAGCTCCCAATAAAATAATTAACTAATATATATATGTATATTGGCAGGAGTCCTAGGTAAAGAGGAGGCTTTAGTGCAGGTGAGAATTCTAAGAAAGAGCAGTTAAAACAGGAATTTCTAGTTTTTCTTCTTCATTACAACCTCATAGGACCATGTATGTGTATGTAGACAGATATGGTCTGAATGGTTGTTATATAGCACATGACTGTACTCAGGGTTAAGCCTTAGCCAACCCAAGATTTCATTATTCATGGTAAGTGTTGTTGGACCATTGATATTTTTGTTCATACTGAATCTAATTATTCTAACTTGATATGACTGACTCTTCTTTCTTTAACATCATGCACTCAGTATTTCATAGTGAAACATGAGACTTCCTTTAAACTTTAAGGGGAGTTGATCCGTAGTCCTGAACAACATCAATCAATGCATTTCATATCCTGCTGATTCTCCAATACTTGATTCTTAATCCACGTGCAAGTGAAGTTTTAGAAATAGCTTTTGCTAAATCTAAAAGGCCATCCACTTTGTCTTAATAGGAGTTGCAAATTGGTATCAGTCCATGTTTGTTTCCAGCCACTTTTCTACCTAAAGTGGTTTACTTTGCAGTGCAGTCCAGCGTACTGTCCATTGAAACTATCCATAATGGCTTCTGAAATCATCTAACAGTGGTTCATCTCCAGGAAATGTCATAGCATACTGTTAAAGTTATTCTAGTCAAACCTGTTTTCTTTCTCTTAAATCAGTAAGGTAGCACCAAATCAAGGTAAGAAAGATGCTTCCTCTCTGCCCTCATCAATAAGCAAAAATGCTAATTCTTTTTGGTTTCCTGGAAACTTTATCCTCACATTTTCTGACAAGGATATTTAGACAGTAGCAACATGATGCAAGAAAAACCTAACAAAACTCCTCCAAAGAAAGCGCGTGCGCGCGCGCGCACACACACACACACACTACTGTTTAGAAAGATCTGTCCATCTTTGTTTCCTATGAGGTTGAGTGCAGGGGGCACTAACAAGAAACCATGCATTGAATTGTCAATTCAATCACAAGGAATCATAGATGAGCATTATCGTATAGAACTTTAGAGTGCATGTGTAACTTCTCATCAGTCAATACTTGCTGAGTATATGAAGCATGTGACTACTACTACTACACATAGATGCACAAATGAAATAAAGAGATATAGGCTGAAAAATCAACATAAAGACAAAATAATGCTATTGGGCCTGAGGAGGGGAAATAATTTTATAACTGACTAGCCCTTAGATTCTAGGGTCTAGAAGGCTTCCTGGGGCACTGAATCTTGAGGATGGATAATTGTTCTATAGTAAGGAAGAATCTTCCATGTGGATGAAATAGCACATGCAAAAGGCTAGAAGTCATAAAATTTAAAAGGTTTGGAGCCATTTGTCCTGGGTAAAGTGTATGGCCCTAGGGTCAGCCAATTGTGGGTATACCAGCAGCTTCATTCACAATGATGTCGAAACAAGAAGCAGTTGATTTGTTTAACCAAGATTTATCTCTGTACCCAGACAATCTAGGGACTGCTAATTGGATGAAGCAGATTATTTTAAAGAACAGCTTATTCAGTAGAATCCAATCCATCCATAAGATCTTGTCATAAGATATACTGGGCACACATTTTTCCTGTGTTGAACAGGGAGTGTTAGGGCATAACCCTTCTTTGCTTGGTGTATAATCTTGTTATCTTGGGCCCACAGCAATTGACTTTCAAAAACTGTGGATGCAACTTTGGTAACACAAACACCATCAGCTTTCTTAATCAAAGGATTTTCGAGTTGGAAGAGATCTTACTGACTGTCAGGTCTCTGTAAGGAAAGTGACCTTTGGAATGATCACATGACCTAAGATTATCTGCCACCTTGGAGCAAGAACTGGATGATGAGAATTGAAATTTCTGAAATTTCAATTTTGTCATTATCTGTACTCAGGATTCAAAATGCCCTGGGTGGCATCAAGCCATTTTATTTAAACTTTGAAGGTGATATATTGCATCTACAAAACTTTTGCTTTTAAATTATGCTTGCCTAAACTTCATGTTAGTGTGAGTTAGCAAATTCTGAACTAATCTTTGAAATAGAACCATTAGAGGTTGACAATAAACACAATAGGATTTTTTTTGGAGGAAAGGGTAGATACCAATGTTTTTATTATTGATTGCTGTCAAGTAGACTCTGACTCTGGTAGAACCGCATCTAGCATTCATTGAGTATTATCTGCATTTGAGGGTATGAGATAAACATTATTATTCATATTCTCATTTATCCTTGATAACAACACTCTGAAGTAGATACTGCCATATCAGTTTTATATTTGAGGACACAAGGCACATTTAAAGAACTCGAACAAGTTCCCAAAACTAGTGAATTCAGATTGGAGTCTAGGTAACGTGCCCTCACAACACATACCTCCACAGTGAGGGTTGGCACAATGGAGATTATAATGGGATGTCTTTCCTAGGGTTGTTGGGGTCATTTCCTGAGCCAATATGGGTAGAGTGCTTGACACAATATCTGACACATGAAAAGTACTCCGTTTAATTGTCTTTCAAAATTATTATTATTATTATTATTTTTTGGGGGGCATCACTGTCCTCTGAGGGGAGTAGGAGGCCCAGTCTTGCTCCTGGAGAGCTGCTGCTGGATTTGAACCGCCAACCCAGTGGGCCGCAGTCCAGTACACAACCACTACGCCACCGGGGCCCGGCTCATCTTTCAAAATTATTATTGACAAATTACTTACCCAGAGTGGCAGATGAGCAGGCTGACGAAGTAGTAGAATGTTTTTAGTTGCATGTAATGCCAGGTGGATCATCTTGACTTTGCAGTAATCAGGTTGCCTTTTGTTGTTGTCTAGCTTAATTTTGTTTCAGAATGCTTGACTTGGTTGTGTGGTTTCACAGGTTAGTAAAATTTGAGTTCTGTGGTGAACATGCACAAATCCAAAGCAAGCATGGCTGAGCCCTTTCATTACAGGGACTTGAAGAAAACATATGTGTAGAGAACTTGAAACTTTATATATTTGACCAAAGGCAAAGTCTTTCACATCATCACAGTAGAGGGGCTTTTCAAATGTAAGTCACTTTCTTTCTATACTACGGGAATGTCAATGAATGAAAAGAAAGCTTTATATAATGAAACATGAAGGCTTTCCATAATCAGCAAACACTAGGTTTTAATACATCTCTTCTGTGCTCCCCCCCCGACACCTTCATCTCCAAAACGTAATTTACCTGAGAAATGTATGACCTTGTAGCATGAGAAAAATTTTAATTATTTAAATATTCAAAAATTTGAGGAGATCACAGTAGAGAGAAGCATTGTTTTCTGAAGGACATCCTATTAAGAACAAATTGAATGCTTTATTCCCTTAAAAAAGGATGCATACCGATATTTTTTTACCATCCATTATATGTCCTGTACTTTATATATTTTGTACATCTAATTCTTATAGGGCAGGAAATAAAGGCAATAGACTGAATTATAAAATATCATGTTTTCTCCATCCTTCTTTCTTTTTTCTGTGTGGTCTCATAAACAGTTTTAAAACTCATTAAAATTTTATTTATTTGTATCAATTGTTATTCCCTTTTTCCTGGGCAGGGACAAGGTGGATGAGAGAAGGCCAATAGGGATTGATTAAGACTAATGTAACAAAGAAAAAATACTGAAACCCGAATGGAGAGTGAGCATGATAGTGGGACAAGAGGGAAGCAAATGGAAATAGAGGAAGGAACTGGGGGATAATGAACATTTATAGAGGTTCAAATACAGGTATGTACGTAGGGGCATATATTTATAAGTGAGGATAGGGAAAGAGATTAATGTGTATACTTACAGGGTTAGTAGTAGGACAACAGATGGGCATTGGACCTCCACTTAAGTATCTCCTCAGTTCAAGAACACTTTGTTCTATTAAATTGGCATTCCAAGATGCTCACCTTTCCGGCATGATCACTGAAGACAGATGTGTGCATAAGCAAAGGTGGTGAAGAGGCTGATGGTGCCCGGCTATCAAAAAATGGAGCATCTGGG